>JARBWK010000006.1:28161769-28289269 GCA_030556195.1 Anolis apletophallus | reverse complement strand
CCTCCAACACACCCAGCATCAACTGGAATCCGGGAGGACTGCCTGAGGCAGTCTGACCGGAGTCCAACAGCTCTACAGATATTAGACAGAGATATCCATGGCATGGGGCATGAGCTTAAGTTAAATCTGTTGCGTGTCACTATGGACAGTTTTCTCTTTGGGGGGTTTCCATTAAGAGGACTAGTTCAGTTTTCTCTCATATTGTCACACGCCAGAACAGTAGCTGGAGTAAAAATTGTTGGCCTTTCCATAGTGCTATGGGATGACCTGTTCTTTCTGGTAAACCTCTTAGTATCCCACTGCATAACTTAAATATAGTGTTGTTAGGCAAAACACACACAAACACACTTTACATGAAAAGATAAAATTTCAATGTCCATACATTTTTCTTTTTTTTGTCTTTTGGCTTAAAACCATGTACTTATCTGGATTTTTCTATCCACTTCTCTATTTATAGAAAGTTTCAGACTAACCAAACCTTGGTGCCTATAAGATTTCATTGTTACTTAAATATGACATGAATGATATGGGGGCTGAGGTTTCAGCTTACATCCTGGGAGCATTCTGTATTGACTCTACATATGAAATGGACCTAGGAGTCTTAGCAGACCACATTGAATATGATGTAGCAGCTAAAAGAACCAATGTGATTCAAGGCTACATTGATAAAAGTATAATGTCTAGACCTGGCATGGGCAAACTTCGGCTCTGGTGTTTTGAACTTCTACTCCCACAATTCATAACAGCCAGTAGACTATTAAGAATTGTAGGAGGAGAAGTCCAAAATACCTGAAGGACCAAAGTTTGCCTATGCCTGGTCTAGATGGAAGGATATACCGTATTTTTCGCACCATAAGACGCAGTTTTTTTCCTCCCAAAATGGGATGAAAAATCAGCCGCGTCTTATGGAGCGAAGATGCAGGCAGGGGGGGGGGAGGCGCTGGAGCAGAGGGGGAGCGGCGATATACTCACCCTGTCGCCGCCTCTCCTCTTCTCTGGTCCGTTGCGGTGGCGGAGGGACGCTGGTTCACTCCCCCTCTTGCTCCTTTTCCCTCCCACCGCCCTTTCTTCCCTCGAGGAAAGGGGAAGAAGCAGCAAGAGGAGGAATGAAGGAGCATCGCCCCTGAGGGCTCTGGCCCGATGCTCCTCCATTCCTCCTCTTGCTGCTTTTCCTCCCCCGCCCTTTCTTCCCTCGAGGAAAGGGGGGGGGAGAAGCAGCAAGAGGAGGAATGAAGGAGCATCACCCCAGAGGGCTCTGGCGCGATGCTCCTCCATTCCTCCTCTTGCTGCTTTTTCTTCCCCTGCCCTTTCTTCCCTCGAGGAAAGGGGAGAAGCAGCAAGAGGAGGGATGAAGAAGCAACGCCCCAGAGGGCTCTGGCGCGATGCTCCTTCATTCCTCCTCTTGCTGCTTTTCCTTCCCCTGCCCTTTCTTCCCTCGAGGAAAGGGGGGGAAGAAGCAGCAGAAGGAGGAATGAAGAAGCATCGCTCCAGAGGGCTCTGGCGCGATGCTCCTCCATTCCTCCTCTTGCTGCTTTTCCTTCCCTGCCCTTTCTTCCTCGAGGAAAGGGGGAGAAGCAGCAAGAGGGAATGGAGCATCACCCCAGAGGGCTCTGGCGCGATGCTCCTTCATTCCTCCTCTTGCTCCTTCTCCCCCCCTTTCCTCGAGGGAAGAAAGGGACTCTGATAAGACAGCACCTGCTGATAAGACTTACCTAGATTTTAGAGGGGGACCGAAATTTTTTTTTTTCTATTTTCCTCCTCTAAAATCTAGGTGCGTCTTATCAGCAGGTGCGTCTTATGGTGCGAAAAATACGGTAATAGCCCCACTCTATTCTGCTTTCATCAGACTTCATGGGGAATACTGTGCCCAGTTCTGGGCACCACAACTCAAGAAGGATATTGACAAGCTGGAACATGTCCAGAGGAAGGTGGCAAAACTGGTAAAAGATCTGGAAACCAAACTCTATGAGAAGCAGTTTAGGGGGCAGAGTATGTTTAGCCTGAAGAAGAGAAGGTTAGGTGGTGATATGATAGCCATGATAGCCATGTTCAAATATTTGAAAGGATGTCATACTGAACCGGCTTTTTTTTTTTTTGCTACTCCAGAGATTAAGACAGAGAGAAATGGATTCAAACTGTAAAAGAAGAGCTTTCCACCTAAACATTAGGAAAAGAGGGGCGTGCACCCCTACACTCCAAATACTACAAACATGGAACAAATGGGTACAAAGGCGACCTAGTCATTTCTCAATGGCTTTCCTTTTATGATGAATGAAAATTGCATCAAATGGGCAACATCCAGTTCATTTTTTTTATTCATTTGGAAAATAGACTTGTCAGATGCAATTGTTTCTTTTGCTTAATTTCCTCTATTACTTTTGGTCTTCTTGGTCTGAATCCATGCTGGTCTTCAGAGACTTCTATCTGTAGTATGACACCTGCTTTCCTTGGATAAATAGTAGACCAATGACACGTAAGAAAAGAATGGGAAATAACGTGTAGTGAATATCAATTATGGTTATTAGTTTTACAGGAGTTGCTTCCTCTGTCTGTTTGCTAGACAATTGCTGGTTTCCTTTCCTCTTTGCCTTCTCTGCTGAGCTCGCAATATACTGCAGCCCCAACATGTCTTAATCCAAGTTTCTTCTGACCTATAAATTATGTTCTTCTGCCAGTGATATCTGGCTCCTTATCAAAAGCCCTAGTTGTACGTGCTGTGGTTTCTGAGCTTGTCACATATGTTGGCTGTTACATCCTTTCCGGACATGCCTCCAATCTTTAAAAAAAGAAATAACAAGTTTTTGCTATGACATTCTTACCATAGCAATAACAAGCTTTGTTCCCCTTAATATCATCTTCCTTTGGTTGCATAGAGCGTTTGACACCATGGACAGATTTTGTTTCTTGCTCTAGCAATAAGTTCAAGGCCGGACCAAGCAGGGTGAGGAAATCACTTCAGGAGGCAAAGGCTCAAAAGAAGGCAACAGTAGCCTCCATCTTTTCCTTCTGACTCTGTCCTGGCCATTTTTCTCTCTTGGAAGAAACCTATCCAGGACTTAGTATGTGTCCTTCTGGTCTCAGGTGTGGTGAAGGACATTACCCAAATGCCTTTATTAAAGTATCACCCATCTGCCTGTGTAGTTGACTTTAAGACCCATCCACACTAGATAATTATAGCACTATTATTCTACTTTAATTTCCATGGTTGCATCCTATAGAATCTGGGGATTGTAGTTTGGGAAGTCACTGGAGTCTGTAGCAGAAGATTTTAAATGCTTCTCCTTAAGCAGCCAATTTTAAGATTTCATGGGAAGGAACCATGGCAGTTAAAGTGGGATAATAGCAAGATATTTTACAACAAGAGCGAACAATAGCAGCAGGTCTAAGAGTCCAGGTTGTCTTGAGAAGTCACGCAGACTGCCCAAAATGTCAGCGATAGATATCCAAAACATACCAAACAGTAAATGGCCAGAAGTCCACACCAAGTTTGTAAAAAATGTGTGTGTGTTTGATGTTAAATGGTGAAGGAGGCCCTACTACCTGTGTAAAAGATGAATCACTGCTCCTGGGCGTTTCTAAGACACACATGTCAAATGCAAGGCCCATGGACCAAATCTAGCCCACCCCATTATTTCATGTGACCCACGAGGCTTTCAATGCCAGGGCAACATAGTTACATTTACATAGGCTAACAATTACAAGTTCCGTCATTAAAGTAATTGAATTTATGTATGTTGAGTTACCATTCAACAGTTGATTCAATAGCTCTATTATAATTGGGTCTAACAGATTTTAGCATCAATTTCTAATATACCTACTTATATCCCCCTCTCCATATATAGAGAGAGGGAGAGGGAGAGAGGGGGAGAGGGAGAGGGAGAGAGATTATCCCAGTGTCTTACAAACACCTAGACCTTTTTACAACTTGTACCAAATAATTACATGCCATTGTCATGCTGATATTTTCAGAACGGTTGCCTTTCTGGTAGAGATGTATGGAGACATGTCAATATGGTGTTTTTGTGCTTGTTGAAGTGGGAGATATTCACATTCACCGCCTTCATACAACAACTTCCAACCTTCTCGGAACTTACCTAATTCTTCCGCTTGGCCATTTAGTCACCTGTGGAGAGTGGAGGAGAAGAGAAGTGGCGAAGAATCCAGCTGTGTTTCTACAGCACATCCCTAGGGCTGTCTTTGTGGTTGTAAATTCATCTATTGAAACAGAACTGGAGAATTCTCTTGCGGATTCATAGATGTAGTCCAAGTATCCAAGATGAATTTGCTTACTGTTCCCTCTTTGAACAAGCAGCTTCTCCCAAACAAAAAGTTGCCTCTGATAACAGGTTTCAAAGTTTAGAGTTACAAGTGTTTTCTTATTTTCTGCAATCAAGCAGAACCTGGAAGAGTTATATTTGAGCTAAAATCCTCAGACTTCTGGGAGTTGTGGTTGAGAAGTTTGGTAAGTACGGTAAGCAGGAGAATAAAATTCATTGTTTCAAGAAGCCAGCCTCAACGTATTCCAGGAAGCATTTTCCCTCCCTCTCAACAAGACCATTTCCTATGTCACATTCTTCCACTTCTATTAGAAGGATGCAGATATTCAAATTGTGGTGAAAATCCAACCAGTGTAAAAGTTCAGTTAAAATTGACAGGGGAGAACAACTTACTTCCTCCCATGCAAAGTGAAATAAAATACTAGGGTCTGATTAATTCCAGCTAGAGAAGACCCATTAAAGCAATTGTTGAGTGGTGAGTAAGTATGTAGGTAAATATCACTAAGTGAATGTGTCTACTCTAGTAAGAACTAACAATAGAATGCATGCCTATGTAAATAGTTTGGGCATCACTATGTACTTATCCAAAATATGGGTCAGCATTCAGTGTATTTTTAGATCTTGCACTCATTCAGTATACATTAGTACATACAGTACAGCGTAATCATGCCCTTCTACTAAATCATTTTGTAATTCCATGAGCAATGTCAGGTGTAGAAGTGACATTTATGTTTGCCTTCTGCTACTTGAGTACAAAGCCCATGTATCTGTTGCAGTTTATGAAGAGCAGTTCTATGTATGTGTATGAACAAGAAGGGTGAGCAGGAGCTCAGAAATTGCCAACCAAAAGTTATAACCTGGAAAGCAGACACTGAATCTATCAGTGATGAAATGTACAGTACTGAACATTTTTATATGAAACAAATGTGTGTATTCTTTTCTCATATTTTGATATTTAGCTTCCTCTTTTTAGGGGATGCATACAAGCTTGCCAGAAATGTCGCAACCGAAGGGTCTGACAAAGAGCGTCAAAGGGCAGGATGGGCTCTAGCCTTTTGGCAACCATCCTAGGAGAAGGAAAACTCTGATTTCAAACCCAGGCAAATGGTGCTCGTTTAACCCTGCAAGGTCAACCATCTAAGACAGGGGTGGGCAACCTACAGCCCGCGGGCCATATCTGGCCCGGCAGCCAGTTCTATCTGGCCTGGGAGAAGGGAGTAGGGGGCGGGGCCAAGTGCCGCTGCCACCATCCAATTGCGGGCTCTGTGGGGCCTGTGTTGGCAGACAGGCCGGAGGAGCGGAGGCTTTGGAGTGCCTGCCATCCCTGCAGGCAATCTGTGCCTGCAGCGGCAGCACTCCGCAACCTGCAGGGGCTGATCGGCGTGGCAAACTGGAAGACTTGATCGTTTTCCGGGTCGCCACGGTGATGAGCCGCCTCAGATTGCCGAGTGCTCCCCTGCAGGCCAGGATCGCCTGCAGGGATGGTGGGCTCCTCGGTAGCCAACAAGGGCTACCGAGGAAGAGGAGGGGGCAGGCAGGCAGGCAGGGAGGGAGGTGCATCTTTTGCCGGCAGATGGAGCTGCAAAAGGGAGGTGCCACCCTGCCCTGCCTCCCTGCCTCCTTCCTTCCTTGGGGGCTGAACGAGAGGTGGAGCTGTTCCTTCTTTCCCAGCTAAGTCAGCAGCCAAGTAGGGCGAGGGCCTCCGCCGGGAGACCAGGGACCCGCAACAACGCCATGGAGGAGTTCCACCCCCATAATGATGAGTAATAGTAGTAAGACCTTTCCTCGCCCTCCTTCCCCCAGGAAATGAGCAGCCCCCTTCCCTCTCCTCGATTCCCTCCCTGGGTTCTTCCCGAAGGAGAAGAGAAGGCCATCGAGGCGTTGCATTTGTTTCCACGCGCCTGCAGCCTCCGATGGCCTGCTGCTCTGCCCTCCGCTGCTGCGGCTGCAGCTGGGTCCACTTTGCAATCCTCTGGGCTGGGGTCATTGGGCCATTCCATCTTGGGATCCTTCCTCTCTTCAGGATGTCAGCCTTCATCTTGGTTCGCACCTTGTCTTCTTGAATTTTATTTTATTTTATTTTAGTGGTTTTTATTATTATTTTATTATTATTTTATATTTCTTGATATATTAATATGTTAATATTAATATGTGTAATATATAGTAAATAAATAAATAAATAAAGTATGTAGATTAGAATGTAGCTCCGCCTTTAGGTGCGGCCCTCCATAATATTTTTTGGCTCTCGTGTGGCCCCTTGGAAAAAATAATTGCCCACCCCTGATCTAAAGAAGGAAATTTGAACCAAACCTACAATCTGAGGACCTCGCTGCCACCATCCTAAGCTTGCTAGGCCACCGCAGACAAACCTTTGGTTTAAAGGGTGAGGCCAGTTCTGTGCACGCTGTGCTCCACCAGAAAGGTCCATTGCACAGGATCAAAGGACACATCCAACCTCTGAATCATCAACGTACTTGTAGAAAGCGTGGGATGAGTCCTTTCTGAAGAAAGCTTGTACTTATACATAAGTAAAAGAGAGCCAACAATACTTCATCCATGCAAAAGAGGTAGCTGTCAGTGCACAAAAAAAACAAAAAATATGGGAGGAACTACCAAGAGCATGACCTCTCAAAACATCCCAATAGAAAAGGCTGAGCATGCTCAGTAGTCATGGAATGCTGACTATCGGGAGGGGGTGCAAAAAGCTAGAAGGAGGAAGAATGGCATCTAGTATCCTGAACAGGTGCAACCAATGCTGTAAGATTTCACTACAGATCCTACATCTTTTTTATGTTTCATTTCATGCCTCAGAAATGCCCTCCCCTTTCGCATTCGCTTGGTGTTAATATTGATTTTCTTCTAGTGCCATGGGCTGAAATTCACTATTGCAATTACAATTGGAATTGACAAAGCTCTATCCTTTCACCACTTGACTGAGATAAGAGGGTGGTTCCTCTGTTATAAGAGTTAAGGTATTCAATAAACTTGTGTGCAGATCTGTTTTCCTTCTGTACCTTTGGTACCTTCAGTAGCATAAAACAGTAAGGACCTCCCAGCACAAAAAAAAAACCTGCTCACAACAGAAACAAGCGGGAGCCGATCTCAGCTCCTCCTCTGCTTTTCGGCATCAAAGTTTAATCTTTTTTATTAACCCCAGCAAAAAAGAAATCTCTGAAAACTACTACCAGTTACCTCTCCTCTAGATTTAAGGAAGCATTAAACCCATAGGAGAAAGGAGATTGAAGCATGCCAGGAAAACAGACGGGTTTTTAAGGGAGGATAGCTCCAGGAGGTCATGGGTCTTTCTTACCTCCATGGGAAAAGTGTGTGGTATGGTGCGGGCCTGGGAGAGAAAGTGTGCCTGCCTGCAACACCTCTCCTCTAGCGTAGAAACAACTTTGAGAAGCCCTCCTTTAAAGGCCTTGGAAAGAGTGTGTGGCATGGTGCAGGCCTGGGAGAGAAAGCATGTGTGCCAGTGCCTACAGCACCTCTCCTCTAGAGAAGAAATAGCTTCAATGTCTAACATCACAGGAAGGGGAGCCTGGGGAGCCTCTCCCCATAATGGGTTGGATAGAAAATGAATCTTTTGGCACCCCAGAGTTAAAACAGATATCTGCCCTCTTGAATTCAGGACCCTCCTGAAAAACGGGTCAGGGCCCCACCGAAATCTGGGACAACAAAACAGATTGTGGTTTACCCAGAATGCACAAGCCTAGTACTCAAATTGAGCAGTGGAAAGCTGACCCAGATTTTTTGGGGGGGGGGTGTCTTTTGACTACAATTTCTAGACTTATACACGACATAGGGTAGTTAACTAAGTAGCTGATCTTGAAAAAACCAATAAGAAAAAACCCGGAAAGCTTTCTTTTAGGAATACTAGATTCTAAGTTGGACAAAATAGAACAAAATATTTTTATTTTAATTACGACAGCCGCGAAAATGATCCTCGCAAAACACTGGAAATCCGAAGAAACTCCAACAAAAGAGGATTGGATATTCAAAGTAATAGACACCATCCAAATGGAAAGAATGACTGCCTGCCTTAAAGGAAATTCAAAAAAAGACATTCCACAATCAAAAAGTTATGATTTATTTATCCAATATTGTAAAAATGAATATGAATTGAACTTTGATTTAAATGTTTAAGGTTGGTTGGAATTCCAAGTTGTGAAAAAGTACGGAGGGCAGGTAACGGATGTTAGAAATTAAATAACAACTTATTCCTCTTTCTCTAAACTCCCCTCACATCGAGTCTCTTGTAAAAATGTGTAAATACAGCCTATAGAAAGATTAGCCATGACCAAAAATGGTCTATAGAAAGTTCTGCCCTACCCATACTTTTTAATTTCTCCCCAATGTTTTCAACCCCCCTCACCTCCTACCCCCCTTACGCCCTTCCCCTTACCTTCCCCCCCCCCTTAAACCCACCCACCCAACTCGGTTGCCAGCTGTCCTGACGTAGGGAAAGGGAAGGGAACGTCAACCCCCCCCGATTACCTGTAAAGTGCAGGCCAACACTTATTAGTACCGCGTCGGATGCTGTAAACCACTGTTTTGCTTTTTTTTGTTTTTTTGTTTTTTTGTTTTCTTTCTCACTGTCTTTGTTCTAGTGTGTATGTTTGTAAAATGAAACTCAATAAAAACTTTTTTTTAAAAAAAAGTAGCTGATCTAGGCTCTCAGACATTTTTAAATTAAATACTTTGTGGACTAATTTACTTCAAAATATACATGTATATGGTTTTTAAAGGCCGTGTATTTTACAGTTGTCTTTTTCTGTAATGCATTATTACCTTGTTTAAATTATTTATGGTTTTAATCTGGAAGTGTTTCAAATGTTTTATATTATACGCTGCCCTGAGATCCCTCAATAAAGAATGGGTTGGAAACATCTTAATTAATCAATTACACCCTGTGTTTCTACATTTAATTTGCTCCCAATTCCAAAAAAATTTAAACAATTGTAAGAATAATAACACAAAAGAATTATATTGAAGCAAATATACAAATAATGCAAAATTAAACCAGCAAAAAAGCAGAGTGGAAAAATCAAACTAAGAATAATATTTGAATCAAAATGTTTTATAGCCTAGCTAAAATCTGGAATTATTATTAATTGCACCTGCTTTTGCTCCTTTTTTTAATCTAATAAACTCAGAATAGAATATATAATCATTTCTACCCCCTTTCTCCCCCCCTCTCTCACACACACACACTTTATCCTCACAGTTCATTGAAACTCTTTCCAAAAGACATAAGTGAAGGTACAAGGCATATGCAAATTTCATACCAAAGGAGCCAAACCAGAACCGGAGAGTTAATATATAAATACCTATAATACAATACAAAACTTTATTACGGTCACTGACCAGCACAAAGTAGAGCACAAACACTCTGGGAAGGGGAATAAATATCTGTATAATGTAATCAATATTATAATTTTATTGCATAAACATGCTATTGCACTACAATTGCGCTATCATTGATAGTGGATACAAACCTACCGTACTTGAGCACCTTCAATAACGCATCTCTCTTCAATCACGCAATTGTGCCAATTCACTAACTCATGGTCCTGCAATTATATTTCCACATACCCTTGTAGCCCCACCTTCCTGTACTACTTCTGTTCCCTAATTTCTTCCATTTCAGTTTTTTTAAATTAATTTTGCAATTCCAGAAAACAGACAGCTTTGGAATAGTGATTGGGGAGAGAAGGGGAGAAAATCCAGTCCCATGACAGCACTTTACTGCCACCATGCTGGCAAAGAAGCAAAAGGGACCCATCACACCAAGGTAAGATATAAAAATGTTGCAGGATTGGGAGGTACTGATGAGTGAAACTCGCGAGAGTCAGAGGAAGTCTGGCAGCAGGATAAACATGGCATAGGAACCGTCACCGAATGCCATTTTGCCTCATGCAATGAAGTCCATAGATAAATGACAAGGATGATAATAAACACAAAAGACTATCAAAAATATCAGCGAAGGACAATAGCAATGGCAAAGCATCTCAAAGCAAAAAGAACAAAACAATTAAACTAACAAATAATGTGCCATTTACATTAATGGCCAGAGTTCTGTTGTGGACTTATGGTATGTCTTCGCAAATGGACCCACATCTGTAAGGAATTATAATTAGGCAGGTCTGAAACATCTGTATCGAGCAGGAGACCTGTTAAATGACTAAATAAATGTTACATTGCTATGTGGGCCAGGGCCATCAAAGTGACTGAGGACCCTTCCACACAGCCATATAACCCAGAATATCGGAAAATCCCACAATATCTGCTCTGAACTGGGTTATCTGACTCCACACTGCCATACATTCCAGTTCAAAGCAGATAAGGTGGGATTTTATTCAGCTGTATGGAAGGGGCCTGACATATATCAAGACCAATGTACCATGGGACCAACTCAGAAAGGATTAATAATGCAATGTGCAGTAGCCTTATTGCTCACTGGAACACCAACTAGTGAGTGTCCTGTTGTGTATCTTCACAATTCACTAACATGATTTCTTAGTGCCACTACTACATCTTCTATATAAACAAAAATGTAATATTCATTTGTGGGATTAACATTACTCAAAAACCAGTGGATGAATTGAAGCCAAATTTGGGCACAGTACACCTATCAGGCCAACGAGTGACCATCATTCATAAAAACACTGAAAAACACAGTAGGAGAGACTTAAAAAGCAAACACATGAGCAAAACCACATATATAAATATAAACACAAATATATACACATATACACAAATATATACACACGCAAAACACATATACACAGACTGGGCCACAGCAACGCATGGCAGGGGATTGCTAGACTATATAAATAAAAATGTAATGTTCATTTGTGGGATTAACATAACTCACAAATTGGACAAATTGCTGCCAAATTTGGTCACAAAACAAGGAGTGACTATCACTCAAAAATTGATTTTGTCATTTGGGAGTTGTAGTTGCTGGGATTTATAGTTCACCTACAATCAAAGAGCATTCTGAACTCCACTGACAATGTAATGGAACCAAACATGGCACATATGACTCCCATGACCAACAGAAAACACTAGAAGGGTTTAGTGGGCATTGACCTTGAGTTTGAAAGTTGTAGTTTACCTACATCCAGAGAGCACTGTGGACTCAAATAATGATGGATCTGGACCAAACTTGGCACGGATATTCTATATGCCCAAATATGAAGACAGATGGAGTTTGGGGGAAATAGACCTTGACATTTGGGAGTTGTAGTTACTGGGATTTATAGTTCACCTACAATCAAAGAGCATTATGAACCCCACCAATGACAGAATTGGGGCAAACTTCCCACTCAGAACTCCCATGACCTACAGAAAATACTTAAGACCATCCAGTCCAAATCCCTTCACCAAGGCAAGAAAACGTAATCAAAGCCCTCCTGACAAGAACCATCCAGCCATATAGATAGATAGATAGATAGATAGATATGATTCACACACACACACACACACAGATATATATATATATATATATATATATATATATATATATATATATGACAGATATAGTATCATAGATTTGAAAGGGACCCCTAAAGAAGGACGATTATATGTTGCATGTTCCTGAATAGACAAACCGGACAATCTCCACATCAACACTGATAAAGAAACAACAAATACTGTTTACCCACAAGCATAAAGACATTACATATATTAGAAACCAACACTTTCTCATTACTTTACTTTCCAGATCACCAGACTGGACCACAGCAACGCCTGGCAGGGTACGGCTCATCTATATAAATAAAAATGAAATGTTCATTTGTAAGATTAACATAACTCGAAAGCCACTGGACAAATTGACACTAAATTTTGACACAAGACACCTATCAAGCCAACAAGTGACCATCACTCATAAAACACTGAAAAAAACACAACAGAAGAGACTTTAAAAGCCACATCTATGCAAACACACATACATATACACAAATATATACATACACATATACACACACAAAACACATTACACAGACCGGGCCACAGCAACGTGTGGCATGGGATGGCTCGTGTATATATATAAATGTAATGTTTGTTTGTGGGACGCACATAACTCAAAAGCCACTGGACAAAATGACACCAAATTTGGCCACAAGAGCCCCATTACCCCAAGGAGTGACAATCACTCAAAAAATCACTGAAAACAGCAAAAAGAACTTTAAAACCCAAAAAAGGTAGAAGATGACACCGTACATGCATGTAAATGACTTCCCTGGCCTGGATCCCTCATGCGTGAGGACACAGCAATCATGAGAGGAACTGCCAATCCTCCTCCTTTTTCTGGTCGGAGCAGGAGCTAGAAATGGATGGCGCAATGGGGGAGGGGGGAGCCTCATCTGCTGCCAGGGAAGAAAGGAAAGAGGGAGGGATGGAAGGAGAGAAGGAAAGAAGGAAGGAAAGAGGGAGGGATGGAAGGAGAGAAGGAAAGAAGGAAGGAAAGAGGGAGGGGTGGAAGGAGAGAAAGAGGGACAAATGGTAAGAAGGAAAGAGAAAAAGAAGGATGGAAGCAAAGGGTGAAGGAAGAAAGGAAAGAAAGAGATAGAGACAAATGGGAGATAAAGGAAAGGGAAAAAGAAGGATGGAAGAAAGGGTAGAGAAGGAAGGAAGGGAAAGGAAAAGGAAGGAAGGAAGGAAGGAAGAAGGAAGAAGGAAGGAAGGGAAGAAGGAAGGGAAGGGGAAGGAAGGAAGGAAGGAATGGAAGGAAAAGGAAGGAAGGAAGGAAGGAAGGAAGGAGAGAAGGAAAGAAAAAAGGGAAAGAAGAAAGGAAAGAGGAAAGGAGAGAAAGAAAGAAGGAGAGAAATAGGGAGGAAAGTTTGCCCACAGCAATGCGTGGTGGGTACAGCTAGTAACTAAATATATGTAGATTGAGATGTAGGATTCCCGCCAATAGTGATAACAATTAACAGCAAACATGCATATTGAAACAATATAGATAATAACTAACAAGACAAACTTTCCAGCTCACATCTGTTTTGACTCCAAGGTCTTCTTCATGTTAAAACGGCAAAAAACATGCTGATAACAAATTTTCATCACAAGAGTATGAAAACCTCCCCTATTACAATCCACAAGAGAAATATATTTGGAAGCAGATCTGCTAAAATGTAATAAATAATTTAATATGTTCATAAGAAAATAAGAGTAATATCAAATCTAAAGATCCGTGGAACTTAGCATTCAGTCCACCTGCTGGCCCATCTCTTGAAGACAAGTAGTCAAAAGATTGTGGTGTAGACAAAGCAGATTTTGTCCATAATAGCTCAATGTAGAGGCAAACATGCACACATAATGTAAGAACTAGAGGGAGGAAGTAGAACCATGCTCGCTGACCTTTCCTTTTCTATCACAAACCCTCTGCACATAGGATACATAGACAATATGCATTTAAGAGGAATGTAAGGGTCATCTCCCCAATAGAATTAATGCAGTTTGGCACCACTTTAACTGCCATGGCTCAATGAAAAAGAATTCTGGGATTTGTAGCATGGTGAGGCACCAGCATTCTTTGGCAGAGAAGGCTAAAGTCAGTGTAAAACTACAACTCTCATGAGCTGTAGCAGGAGGGATACCGTGTGCTTTGGGAGATACATCCATAGTCAGAAATGCTCAACTGATTAGGTAAATGCTGAACAATATTGAAGAATGAGATAGTTCTTCAAGAACTGCATTTCTTGAAACTTTGATATTGTGGCACTCAGTCACGTTGACTTAGTTTTTCTTTCTTATTGATTTAGTTATTTATTTGATATCCTATCTTTCTCCTTATACAGGATTGAAAGTGCCTTACAAGCCATTTAAAACAAGATGCAACTAAATTTTTTATTATTATTTCCAGCATTTTTACCTCGCTCTTCTCAACCCCCGAGGGGGGACTCAGAGCGGCCTAACAAACAAAGCAAAATACAATATAAAAAACCCCAAAACATTCAACATTAAAATACATTAAAATACAATTAACATTAACACATCATACACATTCATTTAAGTTAAAAACAGTGTTCCGTCCATAAAAAGACCATTGAGCCAACTTGCCATTAAAATCCAGTCCAAAGTGCTGCCTTGTGCTAGTGTGCAAACACCTGGTCCCACAGCCAGGATTTCACTTTTTTCCTGAATGCCAGGAGGGATGGAGTTGAACGTATGTCGCTAGAAAGCGCGTTCCACAGACGGGAGCCACCACCGAGAAGGCCCTCTCTCGTTCCCACCAGTCGCATTTGCGAAGTTGGTGGGAGCGAGAGCAGGGCCTCCCTGGAAGATCTTAAGTTACGAGGTGGGACGTAGAGGCAGATGCGTTTGGACAAATAAGCTGGGCCAGAACCGTATAGAGCTTTAAAGGTCAAAACCTTCAATTCAAAAACGAATTGAACAACAGTTTGGTTAAAAATATAAAATTAGAACAATATCAAGCATAATCTCATTAAAACAGTATAAATCACAATTACAATATACCATAAGCCTATTAAAAGTTCTATCTGCCATATGAATTGTAGGTCAAAGGCATACCTGAATTTTCAAAAAGTGTGCTGATGGAAGAAAAGGAGGAAGGTGACTTTTACTTTGCTTACTTACTTAGGCGATCCCTTGTAGCTCGAGGATTATGGTCCTCCAGATGTGATGTTTTGATGGTGGGTCTGTGCAGGCTTATTCTTGATCTGCATGTTCTCCCGCAATGAGGGCATTGGGTTTTCAGGTGGAAGGGGGTCCCGGTCAGGATTGGCTTGATGCGCCTTCCTCTTAGCACGTTTCTCCCTTTTGCCCTCCATTCGTGTCTCTTCAAATTCTGCAGCATTGCTGGTCATAGCTGACCTCCAGTTAGAGCGCTCAAGGGCCAGGGCTTCCCTGTACTCGGTGGATATGCCACAGGTTTTAAGGTTGGCTTTAAACCCATCTTTAAATCGCTCCTTCTGTCCACCAACATTCCATTTCCCATTCTTGAGTTGGGAGTAGAGTAACTGCTTTGGGAGATGGTGATCAGGCATTCGGACAATGTGGCTGGTCCAGCGGAGTTTATGGCGGAGAAGCATCGCTTCAGTCCTGGTGATCTTTACTTCTTCCAGCACACTGACATTTGTCCGCCTGTCTTCCCAAAAGATTTGCAGGATTTTTCGGAGGTAGCGTAGATGGAATCATTTCAGGAAATAGTCTGTAGATAGTCCACGTTTCGCAAGCATATAGCAGGGTTGGGAGAAAATGGCTTTATAAACAAGCACCTTGGTCTCCCTATGGATGTCCCAGTCCTCAAACACTCTCTGCTTCATTTTGAAGCAGAGACCAAGCCATGGGGAATGATGGAAATTCCACAACATGAGAGCAGCCACCAACTAGGTTCTCTTCCATATCTTTCCCAAACATGCCTGCTATGGTGGTTGTACTGAGAGAAAGCCCTCCTCCAAAGATCATAAAACTTAGGCAGGTTCAGACAGGGAAATAACAGTCTTTCTTCCTGCTTCATTTTTCTCTTTCTAAGGAATGGGGCTTCAGAGAAGATTTCAGTCAATTTATGTGAGACTGGGTGGGAAGATTTGGTGTGGCAAATATGGCTTGCAAGCTACTTTGCTGAGAAGAGAGGAACAGCAATGCCAGGTGGCTTCCAATGAATCTGCTCCAGGATTTACTCCATACTTTAAGAGAGCTACCCAAAGTGCAAAGTTCTGTCCTGTATGAACTGAAAGCTACCAGCCACTACTGGCAAAAAGCCAGGATGAGAAACTCATGTTCATCCACTAGTTCTCGAGACAACTGCCAGCGGTCTGAGAAAACTGTGTGGGAGCTGTTGTTATGTTGGCATTTGTAAATATATCATTGTTGCTATTGCTAAATGCAACCTTCAGTTGGTGCATTGGTGGAAAGACGATACATGAAATTGTGTAGGTGTTATGTTGACATTTGTATATGTATCACTATTGTCATTGTTAAATGAAAACTTCAGTGGGTGCATTGACATAAATGTAGAAAATAAATACATGTAGATCATCTCACAACGATCTAGTAAGGACAAATGAAACAATAGACGAGCCTTTGAAAAGTGTTATGCATCGTTACATCAGCCTGACATGCATTATATTCAGTGCCTCTTGGAAATTTCCAGATCTGCATTTATCTCCTCAATAGCAAGTATTAGTTGAATAATACTTAAGGACTGGCATGTTCATGATTATTCTCTGGATGCAACCTTGAGTCCCCTGCAGGGTGAGAAAGGCGGGGTATAAATGAAGTAAATAAACCTCTGGCTTGCTCTTTGACTGCCTCCTCTCCTACTCTGATGGGCTGCCATTTTGCTACAGCTCCAGGAATCCACTGGGACAAACGATGATGAATGGGACAGAGAGGCAAAGAGGAGAGGAGTGTGGTGTAGCTGTGGATGGACACTTTTATATAATATATATTATATTATGTTTGCGTGAGAGAGGCTTGATTGAGGCTTGACTTTTAAAATGCTGTTTGTATGTGACACTTTATTGTGCAACGCAATACTGTACTGTCTTCAGCTCCAAATGATCTTCAGCCGTCTTTTTGTAGAATATCTTCACTTCAGTAACTTGACACATGTCTTTATTGTAAGAATTGAACAAAGAAATATTTATTCATGGATTCTCGGGTGCACAAAGTGTATTGCTTACACAGTATTTCTCTTTACAGTTCTTCTTGGATATTGTGACAATTGACTTTCATTATTATGAACACACTAGCTTGGGAACCCAGCAGTGCCCGGGTTATTTGAAGAAGGCATTGTGTGCCAAGGTTGGTTCCTATTAGATGTTTATGTGGCTTGCAGTGGTCTCAGGAACCTATTGAAGGTACTGCAAGTCCCATTGCCCATGGTCCATCCCCCTCCAAACAGCACCAGGATGTAGAGTGAGTCATGGGGGCTCTGTGTGTCACATTTGGTATTGATCATTCTTTGGATGAGGGTTGCAGCGGTCTCGGAAGGTGAGTGAAGGTATTTCAAGTCCCATCATCTGTGGTCCATCCTCCTTGAAACAGCACTACGGTGTTGAGTGGGTCAAGGGGGCCCTGTGTGCTAATATTGGTCTTTATTGGTCATTGGGTGAGGGTCGTGTTCTGAAGTAAGCCATTGGGCCCCCGTGTGCCAAGTTTGGTCCTGATCCGTCACTGCTGTGGGCCACAGTGTCTGACTGCCTGAGGCCTTTCCTTTTCCCTCTGAGTCGCCTTAGAAGGCTGGAATGTGGATGGCCAATCGGAGTCCTTTATGCAAATACCATTTCAGTGGCAACCAATCCCCTCTGTCAGGGGCCGTAGAATGTTGGAGTTCTGATTATGGCCAATCAGAGTCCTTTATGCAAATAATCCCATAGTGGCAACCTATCGAAACACTGTCACATATTCCTTGGCACCTCCACACCTCCCAGAAAATGAACATTCCATTTCCAATGGAAAAAAAACTGTCATTTGGCTAACTCAAGCATTCAGTTGCATTCTGTTTTGCGGGCCAATCAGAGTCCTTTATGCAAATAGTTCCTCAGTGGCAACCAATGCCCTCTGTCTGGTGCCTTAGATTGTTGGAGTTCTGAGGCTGGCCAATCTGAGTCCTTTATGCAAATAATCTGGTGCCTTAGAGTGTCAGAGTTCTGAGGCTGGCCAATCAGTGTCCTTTATGCAAATAATCCCACAGTGGCAACCAATCAAAACGCTGGCACATATTCCTCCACACGCACTGCCACACCTCCGCCCGCAAACACTGACTTTTATTATATACATAGATAGATAGATAGATAGATAGATAGATAGATAGATAGATAGATAGATAGATGAAACTGTTGCTATATAACATTCAGAATGGCTTATTTTATGCCAACTTGGTTCAGTAACTTCCTTTTACTTTAAAATGTAATTTCTTTCTCAGTCTCCTGACTGGGTCATTTTAATCTTGTAGTTTCTTCTCCTTATCAATAGGTTAACTCTAAATTTATTTCTCAAAGAACACTTTTCTCCTCGGTCCCACTGACTGATACTTATGCATAGATTATCCTTTTATTTACTTTAGTCCTGCCACTGAAGTCACAATACAATACTGGGAATTTCTTTCCCAGAGCTCACAAGCTAGTTTCTAATTCAGAATGGTTCCTCTAACACTTTAAATATCAAGGCTGAAGACTTTAACTTAGAATAGGAACCTCCTCCAGCTCTCACATAGCTAGATACATCTTCCCTTTAGCTCAACCGGCTAAAGACTGGCTCATATTTTAAAATGTCCACTCTTCTGTCACCAGTTAGCTCCGCCTCTTTTTCCTCCTAGCTCTGCCAAAATGGATACATTTCTACTGCAGGAGCTTTGCTACTATGGCAATGCACCAACCAATCAGTTGTAGCTAAGGCTGGCCTGTGCTTGCTATATACCAACATTAATAAACACATTCAAAACTTACACTATAATTAGATATTCCGTTACATCCACAATCCAACAAGTTCACAGGCTATTGCTACCAATCTAGGATAATCCAATAGTTTGTCTTGATGAGGGAAATATTTTTTGGATCTGAAGGTTCTTTTCCGAGCTTTGGTTCTGAGCTCCATTTGCTAGAGTAGCACCATCTCCTTCCTCAAGATTTCAAAGCCAAAACCTGAGACCGGAATTTGTGATGTCCCAGAGACGAGGCAAGCAGGGTGTGATTAATGGACTGGAACTGTTTCTGAGACAGATTTGCTGAAATGGGGATAGGGGCAATCTGGGTATACGGACCCTAAATTAAAAACCATACTAACAAGGTCATGTGTCAATTTGAAGCCAGGAAAGAAAAGAAGCACCTCCGACTGCCAGTCAAAAAACCCCAAAATGCACCCAGTAACTGCAGCAGTCACTGCTGTTTCTGCCAGGGTTCACAGCCTGCATGGCCATATCTACGTATATGAGATGTGGAGAGTTTTCCAATCCTTTCCACTGTTGCTGGTGCTTCTGAAAGGCTTGGTACCAGAGAGAATAACAAACTCATAGGATCATAGAGTTGGAAGAGATCACAAGCAGGGCCGGTGGAAGCGTTACGCCAACTACGCAGCCGCGTAGGGCATCGGCACCTGGGAGGGCCGCCGCCACGCCAGCCCCACCACGCCGCCCCACCGGCTGCGCCTCTGCAGCCGGCCCCGTCCGCCGCACTAGCTCCAAAGCGGGAGGCTCGCTTTGGGGCCAGTACGCAGGCGCGGAGATTTTCACGCATGCGCAGAAGCTTCTAAGGTGCTGTAGCACCTTAGAAGCTTCTGCGCATGTGTGAAAAATCTCTGCGCCTGCATACTGGCCCCAAAGCGCGCCTCCCACTTTGGAGCCAGTGCGCGGGCGTGGAGATTTGCACATGCGCACTGGGCTCCAAAGCGTGACTCGCACTCTGGAGCCACTGGGGGGGGGGGGGGCGCAAAATATTTTTGTCGCTTACCCCCCGGAATAGGTAGGTCCGCCCCTGATCACAAGGGTCAACTAGTTCAAACCCCTGCCACCCAGGAATACACAATCAAATCACAATCACTCATTTGTTATGTCAGCCACTGTACCGCTGACATGATGACCTTTTGTTCATCTATCCACCATCTCTGCCCTCATTGGGTTGCTGTGAGTTTTCCGGGCTGTATGGCCATGTTCTGGAAGCATTCTCTCCTGACATTTCACCCACATCTATGGCAGGCATCTTCAGAGGCTGAGGAGTCTGTTGGAAACTAGGCAAGTGGGGTTTATACATATATCTGTAGAATAATGTCCACGGTGGGAGAAAGAACTCTTGTTTGCTTGAGGCAACTGTGAATGTTTCAATTGGCCACCTTGATTTGCATTAAATGGCCTTGAAGCTTCAAAGCCTGAATTATTGCTGCCTGGGGGATCCTTTGTTTGGAAGTTAGCAGGCCCCAATTGATTCTTGTCTGGAATTTGCCTGCTTTTTGAGGGTTGTTCTTTATTTAGCAGGGGAAACCAGGGGGATTCCAGACAAGAATCAATCATGTCCAGCTAATACCTCTAAACATAGGATTCTCCCAGGCAGCAATTTATTTATTTATTTATATCATCTATATTCCGCCCTCACCCCGCAGGGGACTCAGGGTGGATTACAATGTACATATACAGGCAAACATTCAATGCCATAGACACGCAACATATAGAGACAGACACACAGAGGCAATTTAACATTCCAGCTTCTGGCCACCAGGGAGAGCTATCTCATTCCTTCATTCTTTTGCATACTTCCTGGAGATTTTATTGCCCCGTAAATCAGTTAAATTAGCCTCCCCAAAAAATGGTACCTAAATTTCCTACTTGACAGATGCAACTGTCTTTCAGGTTGCAAAGGTCAACAACAAGCTACACAATTTGGTCGAGAGCTCACCCAGACCCAGGCAGGCTTCAAACTCATAACCTTCTGGTCAGTAGAGATCTTATGCAGCTGACTCCCAGCCAGCTGCACCACAGTCCCGGCTTTGAAGCTAATCAAGGTGGCCAATTGCAACATTCACACTTGCCTCAAGCAGACAAGAGTTCTTTCTCCCACCCTTGATATTTCACAGATATATAAACCTCCCTTGCTAGTTTCCAACAGACCCTACAACCATTGAGGATGCCTGCTGTAGATGTGGATGAACCATCAGGAGGGAATGCTTTTCTGAAACATGGACATACAGCCCGGAAAACTCACCGCCACCCAGTGATTCCAGCCTGGAAGCTTTCGACAACACTCTGTCCTCACTGCTTCATTCTCAGTCCTGACTTTTTAGTACATTAAAGTTGCATAATTGAAACATATACACATAAACCACCATTGTGCCAATCCAGAATTCTCTGGTGCCAACTTGGAATTGATGGGCATGAGTGCCCAAGAATGAAAGCTACTTCACATATAAAAACCCAATTTTGTCATTCCTACTAGAGATATGTAACATTTTTTTGAGACTTCAGCTAGTTGTTCCAAAACGCAGTAACCATAGTCTTAACTTCCTTAAGTCCTGGCTTGTGGATTGCTCTTTGACTTTGTCTCCTAATGTATCTTTTCTTTCTAAATTGGTATTGCGTTCTGACTTCTTTTCATCGCTTGCAGTTGCTGCCTGTCATTCAGCACAGGCTGCTTTCCACAGCACAGGGCTAAAACGTTGTCCTTTCAATACTGTACCTGTCTCAATTGCTACCAAAACCTTGCAGTGCTTTAAACATTCTGCTTAGAACTTTCATTGTGAGCAATTTCCTTTTATGTCCTTCAGTTTCTTTTTTTACTTCTCTCTCTCCTCTCCCTTCCCTCCGCTCCCTCTCTCTTACTCTTATTCAGTCTAGTATAATTACAGCTAGAAGACTACCCCCGTCACATAATGGGAAGTTGTATAATTATCCAGCATATTCACTTAGTGAAAATGATAGTTTCAGGCTAAGAAGTGGATTCTGATCTCCATTAACATGGTGTAGATTCTATTGCTTTCCAAGGGATGACTCTAGTTTCATACTGGAGTAACAGAAGTTTAAAAAAGTTCTGTGAGTTTCTTTTTCTTTGCGCTGCATTTTACCTCCTACACAGCTCTGGCTGCCAGTGCTTTGACTACCTGTGAAAATGTGGAAGTAGGGATTTTAAACCAAGACTTCTGTTCCATGTATCTTGCTAGACATACATCTATCGTTGTCTACTTTAGGAAGCTTCTGTTTGTTAACAAACATTAAGCTCATAGTCTATTCAGGCAGTGAAAACATAAATGATGCTGCTTCATATTAATAGTTTTGTTGTTGTTTATTAGTTCAGTTGCTTCTGACTCTTTGTGACCTCATGAACTAGCCCATGCCAGAGCTCCCTATCGGCCGTCACCACCCCCAACTCCTTCAGAGTCAAGCCAGTCACTTTAAGGATACCATCCATCCATCTTGCCCTTGGTCGGCCCCTCTTCCTTTTTCCTTCCATTTTCCCCAGCATCATTGGCTTCTCTAAGCTTTCCTGTCTTCTCATTATGTGGCCAAAATACTTCATCTTTGCCTCTAATATCCTTCCCTTCAATGAGCAGTTGGGCTTTATTTCCTGAAGTATGGACTGGCTTGATATTCTTGCAATCCAAAGCACTCTCCGGATTTTTCTCCAGCATCACAGTTCAAAAGTGTCTATCTTCCTTCGCTCAGCCTTCCTTATGGTCCAACTCTTGCATCCATAAATTACTATGGGGAATACCATGCTTTTACTATGCGGGTCTTCGTTTTCAGTGTGATGTCTCTACTCTTCACTATTTTATCGAGATTGGTCATTGCTCTCCTCTCAAGAAGTAAACGTCTTCTGATTTTCTGGCCGCAGTCTGCATCTGCAGTAATCTTTGCACCTACAAATACAAAGCCTGTCACTGCCTAATAGTTTAAGAGTCAATAATGTTTTATATATGTGCATCAAAAGATTTACATTCAGAAATATATTGCTAATGTGAGATGAGCTGACAAGTATAGGGAAAAGGATGACCTTTGAGATCATAACCTTTTGGAAAACCAGAATCTCCATAGCCTTTTGGAAGCATGACCTTTTTGAGATTTATTGGCATTCATACCATTTGGAATAATCCTAACATATTTGTGAAGTAAGATCTTCCTGGGAAGAGCTAAAATACTCGTTTGAGGTAATGTTCTCTGTTTAGTGGTATGTATCCACTAGTATTCATGCAAGGCAAAATAGATTTCTCAGCTGTTAGACTGATATACCTGGTTATGCCTTTGAACTGTTAGGAACAAAGAAATGCCAATGCACAAAATATATAGCAGATATTCAGAAGTGTTATTTCAGTTGCCCAAAAACATCTCTCCCATAAAATATATTTGGTTCTAAATCATGCTCTCAAGAGACATAAATAAGTAGTCGTGTACATTTTATGCTATGTAAGTCAGAAAGCTAATTGTATTGAAAGAAACACCGTCCCGCAATTCTGCTGCCTGTGTCTTGAAGTCACCTCTTGGAAAAGTCATACCTCTATCTTTAAATCACATCGTTACTTTTTTGAACTGCAGTTCTAAAAACCCATTCCCACCTGCAAAACACTCCCATCAGCCAATATAGCCAGTGAGCATGCTGATAGAGGATTCTGGGATTTGCAGTCCAAAAGGTGAGTGATCTTCAGAGTCTACAGCCAATGATCCACCACCACCTGTGGTGAGAGAAGTGAAATCAGATACAATAAGCCCCAGGTACAATCTCTTGCTTGTAGAATTTGCTAACCAGAGTGGCTTGTTTAGATTATCTTTTTGGTGCCAGAACCAGATATTTCCATTTTCTACTTCTAATATGGGCAATATGGGCAAAGACGAAGTACTTTTGCCATATAATGAGAAGACAGGATACCTTGGAGAAGATAATGTTGCTGGAAAATGGAAGGAAAAAGGAAGAGGGGCCGACCAAGAGCAAGATGGATGGATGTTATCCTTGAAGTGGATACAATGCAATTTGAGCCCTGCCTCATGCACAGTGGAGGATCTCCTTACAGCAAGACCAGAGGCATTCCAAGTGACCAGCTATTGGTCCAAGGACATTTAGTATAATGCCAGGTTTTTAAAATCTGTGGGTTTTTAAAAAATACATTACAACTGTACCCTCAGTTTGCTTCTGATACGATAAATAAAAAATCCTTAAAGTGACTGACTTGACCTTGAAGGAACTGGGGGTAGCGATGGCTGACAGAAAGCTCTGGCATGGGTTGGTCCATGAGGTCACCAAGAGTTGGAAGCGGCTGAACAAATAAACAACAACAATATTATTTTGCTACTACCATGTGTTTTTCTTTCCTCTAGTTCCTTTTTCTACTTTGAGTTCTTAGTCCTTTTGAACCAACCTTGAAAACATGGCTGAAGGGTAACATGGAAAATTGTGGCATAAATAATTGAATTGTTACTTCAAGGATTATTTCACCCAAAAAGCTTGAAGCCAGTATTGTTTTAAACATCACTTTGTAATGGGAATTGAAAACCTCCATCAGGCTGACTGCTTGTTTGCCTTACAAAATGTTTCAGTTTTGCTTTGTCTTCCATATAATTAACGGCCAGACAACAAATATCAATAAGAACAGAGATGTTCAATGCTAATTTAAGCAGCACATATTAAAACTGCCTAAAATGTGCCTATTTCCCTTTTGAAGGAATTTAGTCCACAAACCTGGATATTGCTTTGAAATGATTCCCACTGAACTCTGGGAGGAATTTATTTCCAAAATGGTCATGGAGGATTCGGGGGTGAAAAGTTGTATTTGAGACGATAACTCTAAAGGCTGTCTGGGGGATTTTTGAAACTTGTATCCCAAAAGATCTTTTGTACGACTGCGCTTTTGTTCATTACTAACTTATTTATTTATATTGTGCCTTATCCATTTACATTTTTCCCTATTAGTTAATTTCCAGTGGTTGTTCAAAAGTAACTCATTGGAGTTACAGTGCCAATGGGTCTCAGACCTTTATTTCATCTGTTGTTTCCATGCCCATTACAATGTTGTTGCTTTTTAATGTGGCGATAAATTAATCATACTAACCATTAAATAGGAGAAAGAAGCAAAACACTGTAGCCTGTAACAATGTAATTTATTCCAGCAGATGTGTTCTTCTATCTGCAGCCAGATCAATCAGTAACTGAGCGATGATGGGTATCAAGTTTAATTTTTTGGGTTTTTGGCCTCTGGGCACATAACTGACATTTGGTTATATGGAGTATTGTACTGTAGCATATGCCAAAGTTTAAACCACAGGCAGAAAGGGCCAATAAATTACAAAAGAAGCTGCTTGTAGACATTTTTCCCCAAGTGCTCTATTATCAGAGTCTGTTCATGTTGACTAAAAATTAGACACATGCTTCACTCCATAACGGGGCCAACTGAGACCACAATGAAGGCCTTATATCGACTGGTGCACTGTGGAAGTCTTCCATACTCTAAAGGACACTTTCCCACTGTTGCCATATCTCTACAGCAGCTCCAGGAGAGCATCATCCAACTTTCCCAGGATTTAACACACGAGGCAAGCAAACTGGTATTGTAACTGGAGCCTATCACAGGATGCTATGTGCATCTTGCTACTGAATTGTCTCTCCCACTCCACTATATCATGATTCTCCTGTCCCTAGCTATTGGCGGGAAAATCCATAAATAATGATTAGCACGCAAAACTCATCAAAAATCCACCATAGACATCAGAAGAGCTGCACAACCAATAACAAGCCACAAGAGTAAAGACAAAGATCCACTATCTACAGTACAAACCCACTAAAAAATCCAACAAATGCTATGTTCAGCAAAGAACAAGAGGTATCCTCTCACCTCTGCAGGAGTCTACCTTATACCATGCAGCTGTGGACAAGTCTACAAAGCGACCACCAAATGCAGCATTGCCCACACACGAATTAAGGAACATGAAAGGCACTGCCGACTGATTCAACCAGAGAAGTCAGCCATAGCAGAGCACTTGATGAACCAACCTGGACACAGCATATTGAGAACACAGAAATGCTGGACCATTCTAACAACTACTATGTCAGACTATACAGACAAGCTATTGAAATCCAGAAGCATGTGGACAATTTCAACAAAAAGGAAGAAACCATGAAAATGAACAAAATCTGGCTACCAGTATTAAAAAAAACCTCTAAAATCATAACAGTAAATAAAGAGCAACACTCAAAAACAGGCGAATTGCAGACAAGAAACAATCAGGGCCAGCTAATCACCTCCCAACAAAGGATTCCCCAGGCAGTAAGAAGCCAGATCTTGAAACTGCTAAGTCATTAAATGCTAACCAAGGTGGTCAATTGCAACAGTCACACCCGCCTCAAACAGGCAAGAGTTCTTTCTCCCACCCTGGACATTCCACTGTTATATAAACCAAATTTTCCTAGTTTCCAACAGATCTCACAACCTCTGAGGATGCCTGCCATAGATGTAGGCGAAACATCAATAGAGAATGGCCATACAGCCCAGAAAACTCTCAACAACCCAGTGATTCCAGCCATGAAAGCCTTTGACAATAATGAGTTGGATGATAAACTCATCAATAGCCACCCTGAGTCCCTTCAGGGAGAGAAGTGCAGTTTAGAAATAAAATATCATAATCACCATCATCATCATCAATAGCTCCTGCAATGTTCACATCATCTATCTTGGTACAATGAGTCTCCTCTGCTTCTATGCCAGCATGCCAGCACTAACGTGATGTTAAGGAATGGGATTCTCTTCTTTTCCCCTCTCCCGTCCCTCCTTGCTATTCACAAGCTGGCTGTTTTCATCCTATTTTATACATATCTTTACCTTTATTTAAAGCAAAAGTGTCACAACCTTAGCCACCCATGTGGACAATTTTGGATTACTTCCAATTTCAAATTTCTGGATAAGAAATGTTTAACCTAGACAACCTTCTAGATACTTACAAATCCAAAACATTCTTTGACATTCATTATAATCCCTCTTTCTCATACTTCTCAGTAGGAATGGAGCATGAACTATATCACGAGTGGTCACCAAGTTAAGGGCACTGTTATCAGTGCATCCCGCTGTCCAATTTCCATATTATGGTTAGTCTCAGAGCAGTTTACTTGTGATCAGCAAAATACAGGGTTTGTAAAGTCAAGGAAGAGAGTGCTACATCTTCTCTCTCTCTCTCTCTCTCTCTCTCTCATTGTTCAAAACTATGACCTTTGTTTACTGCTTTCAGAGTTGTGTATAAAAGTATTCCTTTTTGTCTACATTAAGGTCAGTTTGAGGTTTAGTGGTTGGCATGTAAGAAATTTTTTTAAGGCTCAGCTGCATGACCAGAAACTGCCAGTCCTGTGAGTCCATGTTTTTCCTCTTCCCCCAACTGAGAAAAGAAGAGATCCAGCTAAATCGGAAAAGTGCAAATTGTCCTCAAGCACCAGAAAATTCAATATACAGTGTTCCCTCGCTACTTCACGGTTTGCTTATTGCAGACTCGCTGTTTCATGGATTTTTAAAAAATTAATTTAAAATATATATCATGGTATTTTCGCTGTTTTGTGGGGTTTTGCCACCGCCGCTCTCCAAGGCGCTTTCCCTCCTCAGTCCTCCCTCCCTCCAGCCTTGAAGGGCCTTTCCTTCCTTTCCTTCACTTTATTTTAAGTGTATAAAGACTTAAAATAGTGTATAACTACTAAAATAATGTATAAATATTAAAATAAATAGAGTATCTCTGCATCACGGTTTTTCACTTATTGCGGGAGGTCCTGGAACCTAACCCCAGCGATAAGTGAGGGAACACTGTACTCAAAGAATCAGAGCTTGCTGCCCTCATCAGCAAAGAAACCTTGTGTGTCAAATGCAAATTCCCATTCAGTGCCAATGCACCACAAATTCACTCACTCTTATTTACCCGCAATTAGAAGGTATTTGATTTTCTTTCAGCCAAACACATCTATTTATACGGTTGGTTGTTCTCTTAGAATTATAGACTCCAAGTTAAAAGGGACCATTTAATTCAAACACCTGGTATGAAGGAATGAACACAACTAAAGGGCCACTAAAACATAATCTACTAAAGAAGGAGAATCCACTAGCCTCTGAGGCCCCTTCCACATGGCTGAGTAAAATCCCACATGATCTGGAATATGTGGCAGTATGGACCCAGATAACCCAGTTCAAAGCAGATATTGTGGGATTTTCTGCCTTGATATTCTGGGTTACACAGCTGTGTGGAAGAGCCCTGAGACATGACTGTTGTGAATGAGCCTCTAGTTGCTACAGGTAGTAACATGGAGGGAGGTGTGGAGACAGTAACATCAAGCAATAGCTCAGTTTGGGGCGCGGCTCTGAATGACCAGGGCTCTGAAGACAATGAACAAAGGAGGAAAATCCAGCATTTACTTAGGGAGCCTTCTGAGTCTGGCTCTTTTGAGGGTTTCACAGGGAATGCAGAATTGCAGTCAGAGGAAAGTGATACCGATCTGGATTCAGCCTTGGTGCAGGAGGTGAGGGATGTATGTAATGCAGACTCGGGGACCAGCACGTTTCTGGGGTTCCAGACGGACCGGGACTGGCCATCTTCGCATTCTGAGGCTGAGGGGGTCCCTTTAAGCCAAGAAGAGCTTTGGCTGGCTTGGAGATCTGGGCCTGATGCTACAGCTGCAGGGAATAGGAATGCTGAGGCATTGGAGCTGGGTGGGATCTCCGAGGACTCTGATTGAAAGTCCTATAAGAATTATGAGTATTTGGCTTGATCCCTGCGGTGGTCAAGGAGTTATTATTGTTCTAGCTCATGCATCCTGGTTCCTGGTATTCTTGTTCCTCATTTCCAAGACTACTCCTACTGCCATGTGCCTCTTGATCCTCGTGTAAATACTCTCCTGTTCGACCCGGTGAGGTCTCCTCCTTATCCTGATTGATTTTCTCCTACCTGACGACCTCGGACCGGTGACTGACTTCGCTTCTTGAACATTCCTCTACTGGAGATTACAGACGGACGCCTGCTATTTGCTTTGAAGTTCTTTTCTCTCCGGCATTTTTGGTTTGGGAGTCCTGGGTTTAGTGTGGGTTTTTCTCCAGCCGACGAAAGGCTATTTTTTGTTAGCCCAACTCCCATGTCTTGTTAAATAAACATTTGTTATCCTTTTCTACTCCCGGACTTTATTGCTGCCATAGCTGGGTCACAACAATGACTCTGAATCCCAGGATAGTTAAATGATTGGATTATGGGCCATTTGGGTTATTTTTGAGTTTTTTAATGTAATACATAGAGCCTCTACCAAACCGCAGGTTTCAAATGCACAGTAAGAAAGAAAAAGCACAAGAGGGCCATCCAATGTTTGCCCTTGGCCTGCTGTGTTAGCTGAACCAAGCAGCCCAGCAAATTACTGAGAGTTTTCATAAAGATAAAAACACAAGGTAGATCTTGATGTTTGAGCAAAGGAGACAAGAAGTCTGTTGACGGAGGCTGCCATAACAGCAGACAGAATAACAAAGAAAGGACAAATGTGGAGGGTAGCAAAAGGCCTAGTGATTATTGGAAGACTCTCTGAAGAGCATGAATGAGCAACTATGGTATGTGATAGAAGCACGATTAACAGTATGACTGGTAACAATAAGAATTTTATAACATTTTGGGGATACAGAGAATACGACAAAGAGTAACGGTATACGCACTTAAATCTTTGTTTGAAACCAACAACTATTAGCAAGAGCTAGGTGTAATTTGAGAAATAAACACAGAAGAGCTCTGCTGGATCTGACCAAAGGCCAAGTCCACCAGTTTGTTCCCATCACATACCTTCAGAATGCCCGTGAGGCTTCTCCCAATTGGATTTCTCAGGAAATGGTCATGCTTCAGATCCTGCAAGTAGTATGGAGCCATCATGATTAGTAGCCACTGGTGATGTCTTTTCCATAAATTTGTTTAATTGTATGTTAAAGCTCACCACAGTACGAGCCATAACTATGTTTTGTGGTAGTGACTTCCTAGACCTCAGAAAAGTTCATGCTCTGGACTTCTATAGTTAAGCCAGCATGGCCTTGCCGCATGGAGGAGTCGGCTACTGTGAAGTACAGAGTTCCCTCACTTATTGCGGCGGGGTTACATTCCATGTTGGGACGCTATATTTATTTTAATATTTATACATTATTTTAGTAGTTATACACTATTTTAAGTCTTTATAAACTTAAAATAAAGTGAAGGAAAAGGAAGGAAAGGCCCTTCAAGGCTGGAGGGAGGGAGGACTGAGGAGCGAAAGCACCTCGGAGAGCGGCGGTGGCAAAAAAAACCCCCACAAACAGCAAAAATACTGCGATATATTAAATTAATATTTTTTTAACCGCGAAACAGTGAGTCCATTAAAAGCAAACCACGAAGTAGCAAGGAAACACTGTACTCCAATATAAATCTACTGATAGTTTAATTACTTTTCAACATTCATATTGTTTAGTAATGTGATCTTCTATCTGTATGTTTTCAGTTTTGTGTGCTGCCTTGGGTTCCAAGGTTAAGAAAGGGAAGAAATATAAAATAAATAAAAATACAAGACAATAAAATGTACCTGTAGCAAAAATTTGTCTAAGAATTTACCTGTATAACTGTGTACCATGTATGAAGAAATACATTCTTTTGTTCAACCTGAGTCTCCTAGCATACAGCTTCCCTGAATGACCCTGAATTCTCCAAATGTGATAGCAGAAAAATGTTTCTATTAATTTTTTTCCCTTCCATACAAACAACCTAAGAATCGGGATAAAACTGGAAGCTGGAAGTTGTGGGTTTTTTTAGTCATTACTTACAAGAACTTGCTGGGAAGAGTTATTAGTTAGCATTATGGTTATGTATTTTTGTAGTAATTTCTCAGAAGCAGCTATAGCGACACTTTAGTTACTTTAAAACACATTGCTGCCACTGCTTTAGAGTATAAAACATGTTCTCCATCATCTACTTCATCATCATCTCAGCAGCCACAGCAGAGCATGTGGTAGAAGCTTGAAGCACAGAATGAGCCATCAGGGAATAGTCTCTTCCCAATTGCAATGTTTTTATTGTTGTCATTGGGTGTCTTCAAATCGTTTCCAACCTATGGCAACTCTAAGGCTGTTTCCAAGTTTTTCTCATTAAGATTTCTGCAGAGAGGGTTTGCCATGCCCTTCCTCTGGTGCTGAGAGAGTATGACTTGCCCAGTTTCATGGCCAAGCTGGGATTGGTCTTGAGTTTGGTCTTGAGTTGTCGTCCAATGCTGAAAACCATTACACCAGTGGTTCTCAAGCTGTGGATCACCAGGTGTTTTGGCCTTCAACTCCCAGAAATCCTAACAGCTGGTAAACTGGCTGAGATTTCTGAGAGTTATAGGCCAAAACATCTGGGGACCCACAGGTTGAGAACCACTGCATTACACTATGCTGGCCTTCCTCTTTTGATATAGTAATAGCTAAGAAGTTACCAAATAGTTAAAGCAATGGATGTGAGAGCTGGACCATAAGGAAGGCTGAGCAAAGGAAGATAGATGCTTTTGAACAGTGGTGTTCGAGGAAAATTCTGAGAGTGCCTTGGACAGCGAGAAGATCCAACCAGTCCATACTTCAGGAAATAAAGCCCAACTGCTCATTGGAGGAAAGGATATTAGAGGCAAAGTTGAAGTATGTTGACCACATCATGAGAAGACAGGAAAGCTTAGATAAGACAACGATGCTGGGGAAAATGGAAGGAAAAAGGAAGAGGGGGCGACCAATGGCAAGATGGATGGATGGCATCCTTGAAGTGACTGGCTTGATGCTGAAGGAGCTGGGGGTGGTGACGGCTGACAGGGAGCTCTGACGTGGGATGGTCCGGGAGGTCATGAAGAGTCGGAAGCAACTAAACGAATAAACAACAACAATAAGAAGTTACCATCTGATTTACACAGATAATTCATGGCCCAATATGGGATAACTATGCTCTCCAACCATCCCTTCAACACAACATTCAAAAACAGTCCCCTTTCAGACAAAAAAATCAGGACCCGCTAATCACCTCCCAACAAATGATTCCCCCAGGCAGGAAGCAGCCAAGCCTTGAAGCTGCAAGGCTATTCAGTGCTAATCAATGTGATCAATTGCAACATCCACACTTGCCTCAAATAGACAAGAATTCTTTCTCCCACACTGGACACTCCACTTGCCTAGTTTCCAACAGATCTCACAACCTCTGAGGATGCCTGCCATAGATGTGGGTGAAACATCAGGAGAGAATGCTTCTGGAACATGGCCACACAGCCCAGAAAATTCACAGCAACCCATCCCTTCATATATGCTGAGATTGTGTATCATCTGCCAGAACATAAAGCTCCAACAGTTAAAACACCTCTCATTCCATCCCTTGTCTCCCATAGCCCACTGTGGTGGCTATTTAAGCTGGGGGGGAGAAACACCATTTTGCTATGTTTCCGTACAATACTAACACCATACTCTACACCCTGATTTGGAAGGGGTAGCCTTGATAAACTCTTTTTAGTCCCACTTTTCAGCTGCTTTTCAAATGCCCTGCTTTCTCTCTCCTCTCACTTTCCTTCTTTGTCTTCAAGTCACTTCAATAGCTGCAAACTGAGTTCAGTTTTCACTTAATTAATTCAGCAGAGGAGAGGAAGATTATATTAATGGTAAAGCTGGGGAGAATATAGAGTCACCGAAGAAGATCCGCACAGGAAAATAAAATAGAAATTATGAGAGTTTTGGAGTTCAATATGGCATTTTTGATATTGAAAACTAGCATTTATTGAGTGCCTCTCATTTATGCATTTAACACCACACACGGGGGGGAAACGGGACACATGTACACTAGCTAAGTAATAAGAAAGGGCCCCAGATCAGGACCATGGCAGCCAATTCTAGGGTATTTCTAGATATTCAACATTAAAGTGGGTAGAGGAAAAGTTCCAAGCTATGCACAAGGACAGGGATCTCTATTCCTGCGTTACTTGGAAGATGTTGCCCTGCCTCCTACAGTGTGATGCCTCAGATATAAACAGCAGATATTTTTCTTTGGTTTTGCTTTATCTGCCAAAGTTTATGATCATTTTCTCAAGATGAGAACAATGTGAAAAGAGGGCCATGAATAACAGATTATTTCATCTATGACTTTATCTTCTGTTTGACTTATCTGTATTCCGCCAGCCACAGTTCTCTCAAAAAACCCTTAAATTTTATATCAGTTTCTTTTGACTCGAAGCCATTTAACTTTTTTCCAGGACTGTACGTGAATCATGACTGCTATGTTACAAAACCTCAGTAGCACACAAAGTGTCCAAATTGATTGTAATTCTAGATCAGGATTTAGAAATAGCAAGTTAAAATTATAAGTTACCTATGATAAATTCTGTTTTTGAGTGACAAAGATATAATGAAATTGGATTGTTGTGACTTTTCCAGGCTGTATGGCCATGTTCCAGAAGCATTCTCTCCTGATGTTTCACCTGCATCTATGGCAAGCATCCTCAGAGGATGTGAGCTCTGTTGGAAACCAGGAAAATGGGGTTTATATATCTGTGGAATGTCCAGGGTGGGAGAAAGAACTCTTGCCTGTTCGTGGTAGGTGTGAATGTTTCAATTGGCTACCTTGATTACCATTTAATGGCCCAACAGTTTCAAGATCTGGCTTCTTACTGCCTGGGGGATTCCTTTGTTGGAAGGTGATTAGCTGGCCCTGATTGTTTCTTGCCTGGAGTTCCCCCAGCTGTAGTCCAGGCATGTAGCCGGGGGAGGGGAAGCCCCTCAAAAAAATTATCAGGGTGGTCCGCGAGAAGGCCTTACTGGTACATTATTTAAACTGTTATGTTTTTTCATATCATGATCTGATCACCATGCTCAATATATCCCATATGCATGGGGGTATTGGGGTAACAGTACAAAAGGTTTGGTAGGGTGGACCCTCTCTCATTCAGACTCACCCCCCCCCCAATCAAACTAACACACACACCCCCACCCGAATCAAAATCCTGGCTACAGGTCTGCTGCAGACCAATACATCTGGAGGTCGCCAGGTTGGAAAAGGCCTGTTCTAATTCCTGTTAATTGTTAGCTCAAGGATTTTAAAGGAGGAAGGAAATTCATACTGGAGAAAAGAAAGAAAGGGGATGGAAGGGGAGACACGGGCAGCTTACAAGCCCAAAACCTACTGGCAGTCTTTTAACCATGATTAATACCAGAATTATCCCAGAACAAAGCTATAGAATTATATGATCTCATGAACAGGAGAAGAAGTCTTTTTCTTCATTGTATGAAGGGATACTGGGGATTTGTGTGAGGTTTTTCTGAGAAACCAAATGGCATTTTTTACATAACTGTGGTTGACACTTGCACAACTGTTAGATGCTTTCTTGTTTCAGAATTTAGATCTATTAAATGCTGTTTACTGTCCTCTGAAACAGAAGGAGGAAATGACTTGAAGGCTAAGGAGCTGAAGTCCCATTGCTGCAGCTGAAGCTCTCAGCTGGGTGTTGCTCTAGGTTTTCGTCCAAACATTAAAAAGCTTGGAGCCCCCCAGTGGCGCAGTGGGTTAAACCACTGAGCAGCTGAACTTGCTGACCGAAAGGTTGGTAGTTCGAATCCAGGGAGCAGGGTAAGCCCCCACTGTTAGGCCCAGCTTCTGCCAATCTAGCAGTATGAAAACATGCAAATGTGAATAGATCAATAGGTACTGCTTCTAAGGGAAGGTAACAGCGCTCCATGCCACATGACCTTGGAGGATGTCAGCTCTTCGGCTTAGAAATGGAGATGAATACCAACCCCCAGAGTTGGACACCACAGGCTTAATGTCAAAGGGAAACCTTTAATTTTACTTAAAGAGCTTATCCAAGGTGCTGGACCTATTTGAATTTGAGAGTCGGCACCTTGGATGTTGTTGGTGGTGTGTGCCTTCATAACATTTTCAAGATACCTTAAGAGAGACCTATCATGGGATATTTTAAGCAATTTTTTTTTCAGAAAGGGTTTGTTCAGACTTTACCTTCCTCTGAGGCTAAGAGAGTGTGACTTGCCCAAGGTTACCCAGTGGGTTTCCATGGCCAACTCCTGTTTGCCAGAATAGTGATGATAATAATAATAATAGTAATTTTATTTTTATGCACTGCCTCCATCTCCCTGAAGAGACTCAGAGGGACAAGCCCAAGGATTATAAATAAAACAGACACAGTAAAAACAATCAATAACAACAAATAGTAAAAACCATTAAAGTCAATTAACCCAGTGCTCTAAGCATTATGTCACATTGGTTCTCAACACCCAGCATAACCCCTTTAAAGATAAGCGTAAAACTAGGAGCAGATGAACTGTCCCCAATGAAGGCTGATAAATGCAAGGAAAAGATGATGGCACTGGTGTCCAATCTGAACAATGGATCAGGCCAAATGACACCCCATTCATCCATCCATCCATCCTGATTGCCCTGAAGCTGCAGAATACTCCAGAGTTTCCAGCAAACATTTCTGAACAGAGTTCCCAAAGTGGGACAAAGGCAGTTTAAACTTCAAAAAACAATCACTGGAAGTAGCTGTACATCATGAAGAATCAATCTTCTATTTGAGGTGAGTTGTTAGTGTAGACAAGCTCTAAGACTTATTTCACTATCTGGTGGCAAACCTTTCCCCCCAGAAGGCACCTATCAATGAAACTTAAATGAAATGGGGAACACTGGAGGGGATAAGAAAGCAAGGAGCTGTTATAGGAAGAACAACCAGATTTAAGGGATTTATTATATGGAAGCTCAAAGGGAGTGGAAAACCTGGAAGATGCAGCAAGTGGAAGTATGCAGTCTACCCTCATCCCTTAGATTATCCCTTTCTTGAAAGCTATCCAAAAGAAGCAGTGGACAAATTGAGGAACTTGGCATAGGTGCAACTAGGGGGGAAACGTCCAGTCATAACAATAATTTGAGTGACACACAGTCATATTTCACATGAAAAGATTGTAGACTGGCCCTTGTTATATGTGCCTTCATATATACTCCAACATAAGGTGACACTTTCCTAGGGTTTTCTTGGCCAATGTGTTCAGAGATCAGCCCTTGTCTAACTCTGGGGCTGATAGAGTATGACTTCTCCAAGATCACCCAGTGGGTTTCTATGGCTGATTGGGGCTTCGATTTATCCAATGATCACTAGGCATGAGCTTACACTATTATTCAACAGACATGATATCTCAGAATGGAAGAATACAACATTCAAGCCACTACACCATGTTGACTTTCCTAGATTTAGGTAAAATGTGGCAAGTGCCTCAGATAGCACACACCAGGGAAGTCAGTAGCGACAACTACCCAATGGATTCTCCTGAGTATCCTAACAAATCATGTCTGCTGCAGGATAGAGCACGAGTCACATGGTCTAAGTAGGGTGTTGCACTTACATCCTCTTGCCAGTGTTGAAGTACAATGGAATTAATTGCCTGCCCAGTTTATTTTTCTGCATGTAATGGGAGAGATTGCCCTTTGTTGCAGGCAAAAATAAATATTTTATGGAGGACCCTCAAAGTACTATCTCCAATAGGCAATCATCTATCTTCAGAGTTATTTTTCTATGAGAGAAACACAAGATGGGGAACATGGGAAAGCCAATCATAAAATGTAGCAATGCAACAAAGCTGAATTATATAAGGAATACTTCTAAAAGACCCGTTGGAAACTTAGCAACCTACCATGTTTACATTGTGAGCAGTCAAACCTTGCTAATATTGGTAAAAATCTGTGGGCTAGAAAATATTGATATTCTGCCTTTGAATACTGCAATTGGCTAGGATCAAGGGGATTGTTTGAAAACATATTATTTGGTGGCTGTTGACTTTGTTTGAAGATGAATTGACTCTAGGCTACTATGTTTTAAAAGAACTGTCCAAGGTGGTGAGTTCTATCCTTCCCACCCCAAAAAAATCCTGCTTCTTTAATATTTGGACTAAAATCCAAAATGGATTTACTACTCCACTGATATGGGAGCCACCTAATGTGTCAGTAACATATTATGAATCTAAGTCAGTGGTGAGCCAGTTTACCATCTGTTAGGATTTCCGGGAGTTGAAGGCCAAAACATCTGGGGACCCACAGGTTGAGAACCACTGATCGACGTATTACAACCACTGTTTTGCCAAATGCCCAGGTGTCTATGGAGGACTAAATTACTTGTGTAAGGATGATGCACAGAGAGCTTACCATGCAGTAAATATCTGGGTTTTGTCACTCCCCTTAGTAAGGACCCAAAAGAGGATGTGTTCATACATAAGCTATAGCCTTCAAAATCCACTGCATCCAGGGACTGTCTGGATATAGACAATAGTTTTGTTCAGAGTACTGAAAGTGGTATGATAGAGGCAACATTGCTCATAGTCTATACATTCATTTCTTTTGTCCCTCTGTTGTCGTCTCTGGTCAAATAAAGTGCCTAAGTTCAAAATTCACATTTTCGTAAGCTTTTCCTCTGGTGTTGTTGGCATGAAATAAGAATTACAAATCCATCTGGTCTCTTGTAATTGGCCTAATTAACTCCATTCTGATAATTGCTGACACCTCACCCACAGCCTGTATTGTTTTGTTGAACTTTGGCATTTGTACTATGCTAGAAATGCTGTAACTGTGGTATTATGTGCCCAGGGCCACCATATCTGATGGTACAACTACAGTACCAGACCCTGAGAACATCCTCATGAGCAACAATCTCTGTCTACATTCCATGCGGTTACATAGACCTCATATAAGGATTACCACATATGCATTATGTGTCTATATATTTGTCTGCGTAACTATAAAGTCCTATAAAATACCAATGATTGGCATAAACTCTAGCTATCTTAGCCAATCCTTTGAATAGATTAGACAGAAAGATGCAAATCATGACCTTTGCCCTGAATTTTAAAAAGGTTGTTTAATGTGATACAAGTATTCGGATCTTTACATCAGTCAGTTAGTGTTGATGTGTGAAAGCAATAAATCTGCTTACCAAAAGTCGGTTTTCTAGAGTTAAAAACTCTCTCTGAGAAGTTTCCTTTTGTTAAATGTGCAGTTACAAAAATTCTTGTATTAATATATGTGTTATAAGGCAATTGTCAACGTTCTTACTTTGGCTAATGACAGAAGCTCAATGGTGTTTATTTTCCTCCAAACTCCACATTTGGGCATACTGAGTGTTCATGCCAAGTTTGGTCCAGTTCCATCATTGTTTGAGTCCACAGTACTCTTTGGATGTACTGTAGGTGAACTACAACTCCAAAACTCAAGGTCAATGCCCACCAAGCCCTTCCAATATTTTTTGTTGGTCATGGGAGTTCTGTGTGGCAAATTTGGTTCAATTCCACTGTTGGCAGAGTTCAGAATGCTCTTTGATTGTAGGTGAACTATAAATCCCAGCAACTACAACTCCCAAATGGCAAAATCAATCCCCTCAAGCCCACCAGTATTCAAATTTGGGCGCATTGGGTATTTGTGCCAGATTTGGTCCAGTGAATGAAAATATATCCTGCATATCAGATGTTTAATACATTGCAATGCATAACAGTAGCAAAATTACAATTATGAAATAGCAACTAAAATAATTTAATGGTTGGGGGTCACCACAACATTAGTAAATGTATTAAGGGGTCGCGGCATAAGGAATGTTGAGAACGACTGGTCTATATAAATGGATAGTTGAAGAGCATAGTTATCCCCTTTGGGGATATATATTTTGAGTGCAAATCAATTGTGAAAAGTAATGTTGTAGCTACTGCAGTAACAATGCAGAAAACCAGTGTGGGTTTTGAGTCTTGGACTGCAACTCAAGACCAGGGTTTGAATCTCCTCTCAGCCATAAAACCCACTGGGTGATCTTGGGCAACCACACTCGCTCAACACCAGAGGAAGGCAAGGTCAGACTTCTTTTGAACAGATCTTACGTACCAAGGAAACCCCGGGATAGCTTTGTCTTAGGGTCACCATAGGTTGGAAACTACTTGAACGTACACAACATAACCACTTCTCGCTTCAATAACTCTCTTGTATTTCTCCCTCTATAAGAGGCAAAGGCAAATTCAAGGATTGTAGCACTTGTAGTAAACTTTGTGTCAGAGGAAAAAGGAGAAAGACTGGCAGAGACAAACATCAACTAGAACAGTAGCAGCGTGTAACAGCTGTTCCCAATTATATTCAGTTAGCCACTTTTAAGCACTCTTTCAGTAGAGCATTCTTTGAAGTGTGAAGCTACAATAGGCCCCCTGAGCCTGTAAACATCTACACTTTCCCTGCTGAATGACTTGCTCATCCCTGTGTACGCAACTGTTTGACCTTACGTAAATGATTAAAGATTACTAAGATATAAGGAACAACAAAGACTGAGTTGCTATGAGTTTTCCGAGCTGCATGGCCATGTTCCAGAAGCATTCTCTCCTGACTTTTCACCCACATCTATAGCAGACATCCTCAGAGGTTGTGAAGTTTGTTGGAAATTAGGCAAGTGAGTTTATATATCTGTGGAATGTCCAAGCTGGGAGAAAGAATTCTTGGCGGTTTCAGGCAAGTGTGAATGTTACAATTGGCTACCTTGATTAGCTCTGAATGGCCTTGCAGCTTCAAAACCTAGCTGCTTCCTGCCTGGGGAAATCCTTTGTTGGGGGTGTTTTTATGTTTTTTTATTTCATGTCAAAAGCATGGCATAAATAAGTATAAAACTGGGGAAAAAATAGAGGGAGCACAAGTGGCTAAATAATTTTTGACCAAAAACAGGCAACGGTAACTGCATTATCTGTGGCTTTATTTTTATTTATTTATTTACTTTATTTATATTCCGCTCTTCTCACTCTGAAGGGGACTCAGAGCGGATTACAGGTACACATACTAGCAGACAATTCCTGCTGTTTTTCATATACACAACATATAGACGAACAGAGGCAAACTATGGCCACCAAGGGGAGCTGATGCACTCCTCATCTCTCAGCGTCCCTTGTTGTTCCTTCCGCATTCCTCAGCGTTCCTGGAGTTCTTTAATGACCTCATAATTCAGTCAAAATTTGCCTCCCCACTTAATGTGGTACTTTAATCTCCTACTTGATAGATGCAACTGTCTTTCAGGCTGCAAAGGTCGACCGCAGGCTACACTTAAAGGTCGAGTGCCCACCTCAACCCGGGCAGGCCTCGAACTCATGACCTACTGGTTAGAGAGATCTTATGCAGCTGACACTTAGCCAGCTGCGCCACATTCCTGGTGCATTTAAACAGTTCTTCTTCTGTGCATGAGGCAGGGCATGATGGCCAAGCATACAGATGCAGAGTTTGTTTGTTTCACAAGGTGGAGGATTCTTCTAGGATGGTAGTGCCATTTTGCCAGGCTGTCTTTTGATCAGCTCACACCACTTCAGAGTCTGTTCAGGGACTTCCACGTTGCCCATTCTTGGTTTGCCCCTGGAAGAAGACCCTCGTGGGGGGCCATCCAATTGGGATTTCCTGGTTTAGTGCCCAGAGGGATACTCTTGCTGTTGCTGGGGGAACATTAAGTGGAATGGTGGTTCTTGTAAAGCTCTTCCTTGATTTGAGTCTACTGGGAGGAGGCTGGTAGCCATGCAGTGGGTGGCTTTCAGAGTGTTCAACCTTATTTCTCTCACACTTAGCAGCAACTTTCCATCGCACATCAGAGAGCAATGGCAGCGAGTCTCTCAACAGGTGTAGGTTTCAGACATTCTGTGATCATTCTACACCAGGGTTGCTCACACTTTTTCAGCATGCGAGCTACTCTTAAAGCAACCAAGTCCAAAAGATCTACCTGCCGCTGTGCGCTCCTGCGCACTCCCGCCGCCGCGCACTCTTGCCACCGCTCGTGCTCCTGCTGCTGTTTTCCGCCCGCACAGCACTTCTTCCGCCTGCAGGGCATTGCAGGAAGGAGAAAGCCTGAGGCGGGGCATCCAGAGGGAGCGCTCCGCCCTGCCTGTCTCGCAGGCAATGGAGGCTGCACAGCTGCTTCTGGACGAGAGAGAGGCAGGGTGCTCCCTCCAGAGGCCCCGCCTTGTGCTTCCTTCTTCCTGCAATGCCTCGCAGGTGAAAGAAGCACCACAAGAGCGAAAGCCAACAGAAGGAGCGCGCGTGCGCGCAGGGTGTGCACGCGCATGGCAGGAGTGCCCCATCTGGCTGGTGAGGCCCGACGATCACCTGGAAGAGGGCCGAAGATCTACTAGTAGCTCCTGAGCTACCTAATGAGCACCCCTGTTCTACACGTTTCATTTATTTATTTATTTATTTATTTATTTATTTACTATATTTCTATACCGCCATTCTCAGCCCAGGGGCGACTCATGGTGGTTTACAAAACGGCACAATTCTATGCCCATAACGATATAAAAATAGCTAAAATGTTTAAAACATAGATAAAAATACAATTACATAATAACATCAATAAAACATGATAAAACCATAAATCCTCCTCAATTCATTACCAGCCATTGTCCAGTCGCGTTGTCCAGCCATCTTAAGATCAGAGTTTATCGGCTACACTGCATTTGGAAAAGCCTGCTCAAATAACCAGGTTTTAACTCTTTTATGAAACGTTAAGAGGATGGGGGCCAATCTAATGTCCCTGGGGATGGCATTCCACAGCCGAGGGGCCACCGCTGAGAAGGCGCTGTTTCTCGTCCCCGCCAGCCGCACCTGTGAAGATGGCAAGACCAAGAACAGGGCTTCCCCAGAAGATCTTAAATTTCTAGATGGTTTGTAAGGAGAAATACGTTCAGACAGCTAGGCAGGACCAGAACCGTTTAGGGCTATATTCACCTGCTTTGCATGGACAGACTTGTGCCAAACAGGGTAGGCATGAGTAAGACCAGGCTAGGGCTGATGTTCTTAATAATTTTGGGTCTCCACCCCATACGCTGCCAGTAAGTTTCTGCAGGATGTTATTGCAACTTCTTTGTGCTTGGTGTTCATACAATGTTTCCTAAATGTTAGTGTTCAATCTAAGGCAGGGGTGGGCAATTACCGGCCCTCAGGTGTTTTTCCCAAATGTTAGTGTTCAATCTAAGGTGACACAGAGATAGTATTAGTTAAAATGGGAACAGTGTTCAAGCTCTTAGCCTTCCTAGGTAACAACAGGTTGGGAGGTGTTAGCTGACCCTGATTGTTTCCTGTCTGGAATTCCCCTGCTTTTTGAGTGTTGCTCTTTCTTTACTGTCCTGATTTTAGAGTTTTTAAATACTTGTAGCCTAGTTTTGTTTATTTTCATGGTTACCTCCTTTCTGTTGAACTTCTCCACATGCTTGGGGATTTCAATGGCTTCTCTGTGTAGCCTGACATGGTAGTTATTAGGGTAGTCCAGCATTTCTGTGTTCTCAGATAATTTGCTGTGTCCAGGTTGGTTCAACAGGTGCTCTGCTGTTGTCTGATTTCTCTGGCTGAATAAGTCTGCAGCGCCTTTCATGTTCCTTGATTCATGTTTGGGCAATGCTGCTGCGTTTGGTGGTCCCTATGGACACTTGCCCACAGCTGCATCACATACAGAGTAGACTCCTGCAGAGGTGAGAGGATCCCAGTTGTCCTTTGCTGAAGGAACAGTGACAAATACAGGCAGTCCTCAAGTGACGAACATATGATAGGTTCTGTAGGTTTGTTCTTAAGTTGAATTTGTATGTAAGCAAGAATCGTCACATTTTAAAGTGTAACTCCAGGCAATACCCAGGTCTCGGCGGTGGCCAGGGGAGCTTTTGCACAGCTTAGGCTTGTGCGCCAGCTGTGCCCATACCTTGGGAAGTCGGACTTGGCCACGGTGGTCCATGCTCTGGTTACATCCCGTATAGACTACTGCAACATTCTCTACGTGGGGTTGCCTACGAAGACTGCCCAGAAGCTGCAATTAGTCCAGCGCTCAGCAGCCAGATTACTAATGGGAGCGGGGTACAGGGAGCACACAACTCCCCTGTTGCGCCAGCTCCACTGGCTGCCAATTAGCTTCTGAGCACAATTCAAAGTGCTGGTGTTGACCAACAAAACCCTATATGGTACCGGCCCAGTTTACCTGGCTGAACGTATTCTCCCCTATGAACTGTCAAGAGTGTTAAGATCGTCTGGAAAGGCCCTGCTCTTGGTCCCACCACCTTCGCAGGCACGTCTGGTGGGGACGAGGGACAGAGCCTTTTCTGTGGTGCCCCCAGCTGTGGAATTCCCAACCCAAATGAAATTAGATTCCCCCCCCCCCTCCTGACTTTTAGGAAGCGGGTGAAAACGTGGCTGTGCAATGAGGCCTTCACAGAATGAAGGAGGAGATCGCGAATTGACTAAAGTCACTAACCACTAGATACGGACCAAATACACGGATTGAGTTGGACTCGATTTTACTTTGGCAAAAGGCTTTTAAAATGTATTTATTGTATTTTATTGTAAATTTATGATGTTTTAGATTTTAAATGTTAGCATTGAACACTTGCTGTTTGCCGGTCTGAGTCTGTCTACGGAGGTGAGAAGGTCGGGGTACAAAAGTTTTAAATAAATAAATAATACACACACACACATGCTTTCAATAGCTGAAGGGAGGGTTAACACCCCTGTGGTGTTACTTTTGCTATCTGTGGCCCTGTTCAAAAGATTTCCCTTCACTTTCTGTCCCAGTGAGAATTGGATTTTGACTGATTGTGAAAACAATGATTGTTTTGTTTGTTTGTTTGTTTGTTTTCCCATGTCAGAAGCGACTTGAGAAACTGCAAGTCACTTTTGGTGTAAAAGAAAGGATGTTGAACGAGGGTTTTGATGTTTTACCATCCTTGCGGTAGGCTTGTCTCATGTCCCCACATTGGGAGCTGAAGCTGACAGAGGGAGCTCATCAGGATTGGTGAGAGAATACTTCCGTGGAGACCCCTTTCCCCCATGATAGCTCTTCTGGGAGTAAGTTTCCCTTCCCAGGGGTAGATTTATCTCACGTCCTGTTGCCTATGAGTCTTTGCAACTGGGGGGTTGCCTGTCCAGCCCATGGGACACCTAGCTAGGAATCCCCGCGCTCCAGGTGAGGAGGGGCGTGGCTTCGCGCCCGAGAGGCGTGGCTTTCCACCCAATTTCCCACCTTGTAACTATATACCTGTGGCTTCCCTCCGCTCTAGTTTCCCCGACCAATAACCAGGAGGGCTTCCGAAGAGGAGCGAAGTTTGGAGGGTGTTGGGAGAAGTCCTGTTCTTTTTGGCCGGGAGGGACCTCTCGTCGTCGGCGGGCGGGGGTCTTCCTTTAGAGGCAATGGAGGGGTGGGAGTGGGGGGGGGGCGAGGGCGCTTCTGCGATGCCCGGGGGGCGGGCGGGCGGGCGGGCGGCTTCCACCAAAGCGCGGTGTTGGGTTACAGCAGCAGGAAAATGCAAGCCGAAGATGCCGGGCCGACTTCAGAAGGCTTCTCCGTTGCTTTGCCCCGGAATCCGGGGGACGTGTCGAGCCACTGACTTCAGGAGAGAGTTATGCGCAGGATCCTCGGTTCTCGTGGGAGGGAGGGAGGGAAGGAGGGAGAAAGCGAGGAAGAGATGGGGAGAGGGAGGGAAGGAGAGGGAGAGGGAGAAAGAGAGGAAGGAAAGTAAGGAGAAAGAGAGGGAAGGAGAGGAAGAGATGGAGGGAGGGAGAAAGAGAAGGAGAGGGAGGGGGTTAAGAAGGGAGAAAGATGAAGGGGTGAGGGAGGAAGAGAAAGGGAGGAAGGGAGAGGGAGGAAGAAAGAGGAAGAGATGGGGAGAGGGAGGGAAGGAGAGGGAGAGGGAGAAAGAGAGGAAGGAAAGTAAGGAGAAAGAGAGGGAAGGAGAGGAGAGAGAGGAGAGAGACAGGGAGAAAGAAGGTGAAGGGGAGAGATGAAGGGGTGAGGGAGGAAGAGAAAGGGAGGAAGGGAGAGGGAGGAAGAAAGAGGAAGAGATGGGGAGAGGGAGGGAAGGAGAGGGAGAGGGAGAAAGAGAGGAAGGAAAGTAAGGAGAAAGAGAGGGAAGGAGAGGAGAGAGAAAGAGAGGAAGAGATGGAGGGAGGGAGAAAGAGAAGGAGAGGGAGGGGGTTAAGAAGGGAGAAAGATGAAGGGGTGAGGGAGGAAGAGGAAGGGAGGAAGGGAGAGGGAGGAAGAAAGAGGAAGAGATGGGGGGAGGAGGGAAGGAGAGGGAGAGGGAGAAAGAGAGGAAGGAAAGTAAGGAGAAAGAGAGGGAAGGAGAGGAGAGAGAAAGAGAGGAAGAGATGGAGGGAGGGAGAAAGAGAAGGAGAGGGAGGGGGTTAAGAAGGGAGAAAGATGAAGGGGTGAGGGAGGAAGAGAAAGGGAGGAAGGGAGAGGGAGGAAGAAAGAGGAAGAGAAGAAGGAGGAAGGAGATGGAGAGTGGAGGGAGAGGAAGGAAAGAGGGAGAAAGAGAGGGAAGGAGAGGAGAGAGAAAGAGAGGAAGAGATGGAGGGAGGGAGAAAGAGAAGGAGAGGGAGGGGGTTAAGAAGGGAGAAAGATGAAGGGGTGAGGGAGGAAGAGAAAGGGAGGAAGGGAGAGGGAGGAAGAAAGAGGAAGAGATGGGGAGAGGGAGGGAAGGAGAGGGAGAGGGAGAAAGAGAGGAAGAGATGGAGAGAGAGGGAGAAATAGGAGGAGGAGAGTAGGGAGAAAGAAGGAGAGGGGGAGAGAAGAAGAGAGGAAGAGTTGGAGGGAGAGGAATGGAGAAAAAGAGGGAGGGGTTAAGTAGGGAGAAAGAGGGAGGGGTTAAATAGAAGGAAGTGGAAGAGATGGTGGGAGTAGGAGAGAGGGAGAAAGAGAAGGAGAGGGAGGGGGTTAAGTAGGGAGAAAGATGAAGGGGGAGAGAGGGAGGAAGAGAAAGGGAGGAAGGAAAGCAAGGAGAAAGAGAGGAAGAGATGGAGGGAGGGAGAAAGAGAGGGAGATTAAAGTAGGGAGAAAGAGGGAGGAAGAAATAGAAGGAAGAGGAAGAGATGGAGGGAGTAGGAGAGAGGGAGAAAGAGAAAGGTAGTGGGAGGGGAAAGTGGAGAGAAATAGAGAGGGAGGGAGAAAGAGAGGAAGAGATGGAGGGACATGGAGGGAGGGAGGAAGAGAAGGAGTGGGTGGGGCTTAAGTAGGGAAAAAGAGAGGGAGGAAGAAATAGAAGGAAGAGGAAGAGATGAAGGGTGGGAGATAGGGAGAAAGAGAAAGGGATTAAGGAAAGCAGAGAGGAAGAGAGGGAGGAAGAAATGGAGAAAGAGAGGAAGGAAAGCAGGGAGGAAGAGGGAGGGAGGAAGAAAGAGGCGAAGAGGAAGAAATGGAGGGAGAAGGAGAGGGAGGGAGTTAAGTAGGAAGAGGGAGGAAGAAATAGAAGAGGAAGGGATGGAGGGTGGGTGGGGAAGAGAGGGAGAAAGAGAAAGTAAGGAAAGCAGGGAGGAGGAGATGGAGGGAATGGAAGAAAGGGAGAGGGAGGGGAGAAAGAGAGAGGAAGGAAGGAAAGCAGGGAGAAAGAGAGGGAGAGAGGGAGGGAGGAAGAGAGGGGGAGGGAAGGGCTGAGAAAGGGAGAGGGAGAGAGAGACCCCCTCGTGCGTGTGAGTGTGAGAGAGAGGGAGAAGGAGCGTGTTTGGCTCCTCGGGCGAATCAGCGTCGGGGAGCGGAGGCGCGTCACCGAGGCGGGCCCTATAAAGGCACCTCCGGCCCCGCTTCTCCGCCAAAGAGACCCCGCCAGGAGCCGGAGCGCGTGTGTGGACGCCTGCGTCGGGTTTTCGGGGGGACGGTCCTCCAGCCGCCCAATTCCGCCCCCTGGCGAGATCCTTGCGGGGGATCCAGGGCTTCCTTCTCCGCGTCTCCCTCTTGCCTCCCTTCCCTTTCTTTGAGAATTTGACAGAGTGACAAGAAGAGGAAAGAGAGGGGGGGTGGGGAGGAGGGGTGATGAGTAGGGGAGATTAAAAGCCAAGCGAAGTCCGGACAGTCGAGTGGATTTGCTTCTTGGGGAGCCTCCCGTCGATCTATACCTCACTCCGTGGATCTAACTATCCTCTATCCCTGACTGAGAGGTCCCTGCAGGACGTCGAGCTTCGCTCGGGCGACCAGGCTCAACCCACCGTCGTTCCTCTCTGCGGGCGGCGTCCCCTCCCGGACCCGCCTGCTGGCGCCGCCGGAGCCCCTCCGATGCCTCCATCGGACCCCCCTCCGCCTTGGTTGATGGGCGCCCGCCCCCTCCCTCCCCCGGCTGCTCCCCAGGGGCGCCCCCAGAAGCAGGTCCCCTCCCGGGAGGGCGGCGCAGACCCCCGAGGACAGGCCGCCTGAGGCGCCTCTCACCGCTGCTACTTCTCTCTTGAGCTCGACGTCCGGAGGAGGAGAGGCACCTGCACCGCAACCCTTTTGGCTGTTGGCTCGCCCACCCAGCGGAGAAGGGAAAGAGGAGGAGGAGGGAAGGGAGGCCCGTCGTGTCCCGGTCCGGGAGGCGGGCGTTCATGTCGCCCCGGGGTCTGGAGAGGCCAGAGCCAAGGTAAGAACCGGAGGGGCTCCCGGGTGGGAGGCCGGATCCTGAACAGGCTTCTTGGAAGAACCCCCGCCGTGAGTTGGGTCGGGACTTGCTTTTGGAGCAGGGACGCCCCCTTAGAGGCTGCGAAACTGGGGGAAACGTTGACTTGGGGGCAGGCATGTAGCCAGGGGGGGGGCTTAAGGGGGCTTCAGCCCTCCCCCCCCGAAATTCTCAGGGTGGTCCACGAGAAGGCCTTACTGGTACATTATGTTTATTCATATCATGATCTGATCACCATGCTCATTATATCCCACATTCATGGGGTTATTGGGATAACAATACAAAAGGTTTGCTAGGGTAGACCCTCTTCCACCCAGTCTCAGCCCCCCCCCCCGAACCAAACTCAGCCCCCCCCCTATCAAAATCCTGGCTACGGCCCTGTGGGGTTCAGATGATTTCCCTTTCCCCTATTTCCTCCTGGATGTGGGGGCCGACAGCCACGAATACCTCCCTCCGCTGGAGAGTCCAACAGCGTCACTATCAAGCAGGCCCGGGCCAACTTCGGCCTTCCAGGTGTGCTTTGGGTTTCAAACCCCCTCCCCCCCTATTCCTAGCAGCCTACCAAAACACCCAGAGGGCCGAAGTTGGCCCAGGCTTGCTGTAAAGTCGAAGGAAGGGCGGCATCTCCACACAAGGGGTCTTGGGGGTTGTAGCTTTTGAAGCTCCCTGGATTCCAGAGCATTCCAGAGCATAGAGCAGGCATGGGCCAACTTGATCTCTCCTTCCAGGTGTGTTGGACTTCAGCTCCACAATTTCCAACAACCTCGGGCCCTTTCCTTTTCCCCCTCAGCCGCTTAAGCGGCTGAGGGGGAAAAGGAAGGGGCCTGAGGCTGTTAGGAATGGTGGGAGTTGAAGTCCAACACACCTGGAAGGAGAGGCCAAGTTGGCCCATGCCTGGCACAGAAGCATGACAGCTCAAGTGTTGTCAAATGCACTAACTATTCTACAGTGTAGAGATCCACCCAGAGATGAGGCCTGATTCCTGAAAGCAAAAGGACCAACCCCTGCCTGAATCCAGACTAGCATGTCCCCCAAATAGTTTCCCAATTCGGTCTCATCTCTTCCTCCTCTTTCCACTGTTTTGCCCATTTTTCGTTGAGCACCTTTGTGCCAAGGGATTATTCTGTTTCAAGAGTACATACAGAAATATACAAAATCAGCACATCATAGGAGATTTTGGAGAAGATTATACAACAGCGTTTCTTAACTGGGGGGGGGGGGGTGTCGGGACCCTGGGAGGGGTCACAAGAAGGTTTCAGAGGGGTCGCCATAGACCATCAGAAAACACATATTTCTGATAAGCTTGGGAACCTCTTTGGCAGAGAAGTCCCTCTATTCCCCCCCCACACACACACACCCTTGAAACCGACAACGAAGGTGCGCCTACACTGTCGCCTTTATGCAGTTTGGCACCTCGTTGACTCCCATGGTCCTAGAAATGTCTGGATTCTTTCTCCCACCCTGGACAGGCATGTAGGGGGGGGGGGGGCTTAAGGGGCTTCAGCCCCCTCCCCCGAAATTCTCAGGGTGGTCTTATGTTTATTCATATCATGATCTGATCACCATGCTCAATATATCCCATATGCATGGGGGTATTGGGATGACGATACAAAAGGTTTGCTAGGGTAGACCCTCTCTCACTCAGACTCACCCCCCCCCAATCAAACTCAGCCCCTCCCGAATCAAAATCCTGGCTACGGCCCTGACCCTGGATATTCCACAGATATATATACCCAAATTTCAGGTATATAAACCCAAAGAAATCAGGACCAGCTAATCACCTCCCAACAAAGGATTCCCCCAGGCAGGAAACAGCCAAGCCTTGAAGCTGCAAGGCTATTCAGTGCTAATCAAGGTGATCAATTGCAACAATTGCCTCAAATAGACAAGAGTTCTTTCTCCCACACTGGACATTTCCACGGATATATAAACCCAAATTTCCTAGTTTCCAACAGACCTCACAACCTCTGAGGACGCCTGCCATAGATGCAGGAGAAACGTCAGGAGAGAATGCTTCTGGAACATGGCCGTACAGCCTAAAAAACCTAGAACAATCCTGGCCATGAAAGCCTTCCACAATACAATAATTCCAACATCCTTCTCTGCCCAAAGAGCGTTGATACCTCCCTGAACTGTAACTCCCATGGCATGGAGGAGGAGTCTGTGTCAACACTGCCTGTATAATCCAGTTCACATCCAATAATCTGGATTCAGAAACTGGCAGTGTAGATAGGGCCCCAATCCTACCTGCTGTGGGCAACCTTTCAGAGCACTTCCCAGCATTCCTTGCCTAGGAGGAACCTTGTTGAGTTCATGGGTTGTTGTTATTGTTGCCATATGTCAACACAGAATCCTAGAGATTGAAGAGACCTTGTGGGCCATCCAGTCCAACCCCATTCTGCCAAGAAACAGGAAAATCGCCTTCAAGGCACCTCTGATAGATGGCCATCCAGCCACAGCTTAAAAGCCTCCACCACACTCCGAGGTAGAGAGTTCCACTGCTGAACAGTTCTCACAGTCAGGAAGTTCTTCCTCATGTTCAGGTGGAATCTCCTTTCTTGTCATTTGAAGCCATTGTTCCGGGTTTTAGTCTCCAGGGCAGCAGAAAACAAGCTTGCTCTCTCCTCCCTATGACTTCCTCTCCCATCTTGATCCATGGTCTCCTCTCAGCCTTCTCTTCTGCAGGGTAAGCATGCCCAGCTCTTTAAGCCGCTCCTCCTAGGGCTTGTTCTCCAGACCCGTGAAGTACACTTTGAAACCGGAGGATTCTCTGAACAGAAGCACGTGACTCATTGGGGTGTTTGTCTGACTTAGCTCCTCTTGCAAGTGAAAGTAAGCCTAGGTCCTGCTGGGCGAGGGGATTCTGGGAAAAACAAACTTTCTTAAGTCCTGAGACTTTTGCAAGGCGGGGTTTCATCGCCCTAATAATTAATTTATGTTGCTTTTCTCAAGGCCGAGAGAAACACCTGAACGTCTGCTTCAGGTGCATCTACACTGTATAATTAATGCGGTTTGGCACCACTTTAACATCCACCACAGATCAGTCAGTGGGTGGTCCATGCAGTTGCACCATTAGCTGGATCTGTGTTTTGAATGTCATATAAATCATGCATGAAGGGAAAGCATGAAGTTTTTAAACAATTCCCCCAGACAGTATGAGCCCAGCTGCTGTGTTATGCGCATGCGCAAAGTAGCCCGGGGAAATAATTGGGTTGAATTTGAAAGGTACCTCTGTGACTATAGGGAGACTTCAGTGGCACAGTCGCAATCGTTTAAAGGCAAAGGGAGTGAGTGATTGGTCTCGTCTGCCCTCTAGCGGCAGGTTCAATATAGCAGCTTCAAGAGGGTAAATAAAGAATATTAAGCAAGCCTATCTATTGGCAAGTATTTGGTGTCTGCTTTGTGCAGAAGGGATTTTCAGAGAGCTGGCCCAAGGTGTGCTGTGCAGGCAACAATTTGTATTATGCTTTCAAGTTTATTATTTATTTCTCTGGTATTTATATCCCGTCTCTTCTCTACTCAGGATGGCTTAAATGGGCAGCAATTCGATGCCGTTACATGAACAATTAATACAATAACCATTAACCATTAAAATGCATAAAATACATAAGCCATTAATTAACACCTTATGGAATTCATAGGATTTTCTGTAAGTAAGGAATACTCAGAGATGGCTTGCCAGTGCCTATCTCTGGAAATTAGAATTGTTGATGGTCCCCCATCCATGTACTAACCAGAGCTGACCCCGCTTAGCTACCAAGATCAGACAGGATCTGGTGCCTTCAGGGTATGATTTAGTCCTTAGGGTTTTATAGCCTTTGCCGATGAAAACCAGGATAGGTGTAGCCAAGCAGCATCAGAGTAGTCAAGGTGGTATAGGTTATTAATGAGGAAGAACACCCACATGAAGAGTGGCTCTGCATCAAACCTGGGCCCTCCAGGTGTTTTGGACTTCAACTCCCACAATCCCTAACAGCCCCAGGCCCCTTCCTTTTCCCCTGAGGCTGTTATGAATGGTGGGAGTTGAAGTCCAAAAAACCTGGTAGGCCCAAGTTTGCCCATGCTTGTTCTATACTGTAATATTAATTCAGTTTGACAGCACTTTAACCTTCATGGTTATGGAATCCTGGGAGTTTTAGGTTGATGAGGCACTAGTTCTCATAGGCAGAGAAGGATAAAGACCTTGGGGAACAACTCCCATGAGCCATGAGGGTTGAAGTGGTGTCAAACTGCACAGTGTACATAGATGCACCATTGGATTGGCTGCAGCAGTTTGCTTTTGCCTGAGGCTGGATCTACACTGCCATGTAATCCAGTTTCTAAATTCAGAGTATCCAGTTCGAGGCAGATGATCTGAATTCGGATTATATAGAAGTGTAGATGGGGCCAGAGATTCCTGGGATGGGCCAGTTTCCATACCATACTGAGTTAATCTATTTTACTGATGCATTTTAACTATGTTATAATGGAGTCCCCAGTGGTGCAATGGATTCAACCCTTGTGCCAGCAGGACTGCTGACCGAAATATCGGCAGTTTGAATCCAGGGAGTGATGAGCCCCCATCTGTCAGCTCCAGCTTCTCATGCGGGGACATGAGAGAAGCCTCCCACAGGATGGTAAAACATCCAGACATTCCCTGGGCAACGTCCTTGCAGATGACCAATTCTCTCACACCAGAAGAGACTTGCAGTTTCTCAAGTCGCCCCTGACATGAAAAAACTGGATTTCATATCACAGAACCACAAGTCGAACACTTCTCAAGCGTCTAGGACTGTGTGATGTATTTTCGAATGATGCATGCAGATCCAAGTAAGGTGGCCATTTCAGGAAGTAGAATGTCTGGAGTTGGCAATGCTTGTGTGGTGCTTGCGGTTTCAGTTAAGATGAGTCCTAGTGCTAGGCTATGTTGTCACAGCCCTGATGGAGGAGACTGTGATGTCACTCAGAGCATGTGCTGGATCACCAATGAATAAATATGAACAGCAATTCTTGCATCCTTGGGATAAAAAGAAGAAGAAATTACTGAGCAAAATATCTGCTTTCCAAGTACACAAAGAGTAGACTTTTCCTGGTGGGAAATTGGCTTTTGGCAGTGCTGATTTTGAAATCCACATGTTTCCCTGGTTTCTGTCTCTAACTATTTTGTGACATAGGGAAATGCACAACCCAGCCACTCAATTAACAGTTTTGTCTTTCTGGTTTCTGGATGTTCCCTACCACTTCACTTTGGGAGCTGTACCCTGCTGTACGGCCTTTCCACACAGCCAGAATATCAAGGCAGAAAATCCCACAATATCTGCTTTGAACTTGGTTATCTGAGTCCACACTGCCATATATTCCAGTTCAAAGCAAATAATCTGGGATTGTATTCAGCGGTGTGGAAGGGGTCCTAGATGTCTGATAATATGTTCCTATTATATACCTGCTTGGGCAATGTCTTTATGAGGGGAGGAATGGCAGTGGTGGGTAGTACTTTTGTTCATGTATTGGCTGCAATTGTATATTTTGGGAGGAATAATAAAAAAATGCTTTCTTGGGACCGTAAATTATTAAGTTAGGGTCACATGTAGTTACTCCTAAAAGCTGCAAAGGCAGAATCCATTTGTAGGATGTGCTAGCAATACAGGAACCCTACTTGCAGAAACAGCCACTGAACTCTATTATTATTATTATTCCCCCTCTCTTTTCATTATTATTCTCTGAACATAAGAACATCTGCTGAATTTCATCTCGAGTGGCAGGGCTACAAGGGCATAGTTAAATACGGGGAAAATCTGCCTGCCTCCATCAACAAATGGCACATATTTAAAACATAGTTGAAAAATATAAACATAGTTAAAATTTTTTCATGTCAGAAGCAACTTGAGAAACGGCAAGTCGCTCCTGGTTGCCCAGGGGATTCCCGGATGTTTTACTATCCTGTGGGAGGCTTCTCTCATATCCCTGGCAAGGGAAGCTGGAGCTGACAGGCCATGAAAGCATACATTAAAACATATATATTTCAGATATTTCTACCCCACCTTTTTCGACTGCCAGAGCCAAAGTGGTTCATAGCATATAAAACACAAAATATCAACAATGAAACATATAATGAAAACATACTAAAAGCACATATACAATAATAACCAACCTCCACCTCCCCATATCAGCCCCTCAGTAAATAGCTGTAAACCTTAAAAGTCAACCCATTCCTATGGCACATGTCTTAGTTAAAGGCCTTCTTGAATATACACATATTAAAATACATGAGTCATAAGTTAAAACATAATTAACATAAAAGTCATAGTTAAAATTGACTGGGTAGACCTGGCGGAAGAGATACATTTTAAGTTTTGTCCTAAATTCCAACAGCTCGGATCTCTTATATGTTTGTTTACCAAGAAGTTTGCTTCCACCCCTTTTGTTTGACCCACTTAAAGACAGTTCACATGCCATGCACTGAAAACCACTATATGTGTATTAATCAATGCATGGATGTGTACTCATTTGCACAGGAATGCATTCTCAAAATGATGGGAATCACAGTTTTCATATTCGCTGTATGTGGCAGTACAGTATGATAATAAGGTAAAGTTTTCCGCTGACATTAAGTCCAGTCGTGTCCAACTCTGGGGGTTGGTGCTCACCTCCATTTCTAAGCCAAAGAGCCAGTGTTGTGTGTAGACACCTCCAAGGTCATGTGGCCAACATGACTGCATGGAGCGCAGTTACTTTCCCGCTGGAGCGGTACCTATTGATCTACTCACATTTGCATGTTTTCGATCTACTAGGTTGGCAGAAGCTGGGGCTGACAGCGGGAGCTCATGCCACTCTCTGGATTCAAACCTGCAACCTTTCGATCAACAAGTTCAGCAGCTCAGCTGTTTAACCCACTTCACCACCGAGGGCTCTACAGTATTGATAATATAATATTATAATAAGGAGCCCCAGGTACAGAATGGGTTAAACCCTTGTGCTGGCCAAAAGATCAGCGGTTTGAATCTGGGGAGTGGTGAGCCCCCATCAGTCAGCTCCAGCTTCTCATGCAGGGACATGAGAGTAGCCTCCCACAGGATGGTAAAACATAAGAACCAGGCATCAGCCCCTGCATTCTGTGTCACACAGTGGCCCACGTCGGGGATCTTGCAGATGCCCAATTCTCTCACCAGAAGCGACTTGCCATTTCTCAAGCCACTCCTGACACACACACACACAAATTATAATATATCTTAATATGCCTAGAGATGACATATTTTATCAAATGTAGGTAAAAGAAACAGCAGTGCTGGTCATACTTGTACCTTGCACTTGCAAATGAGGTGCGCCAAGCATCAGTGTCTACCTTGGGTGACAATATGTGGCTCCTGTCTTTTTCCTGTGACATGTGAAGCTCCCCATGCCTGGGATTCCCCCTTACACACAGAGAGGCAAAACAGAATTAAATGAAGCTCATTAAATTCTGTCCCATGACAAGCAGCAAACGTGTTCTACTATATAATATGCTGTTTTCACCCAGAAAGCCCTCCAAGTATGCCAGAGAAAATGTGCACTTTGCCAGGCAGTTCTCCTATGCAAGGCTGTGCCAGAGAGCCCTGGCCAAATGTGAGCCATGTCAACACTTGTCCATGGGCTCCACAGCAGAATCCTAACTATGCAAACGATTGGATAAAGGAACAGTTGCCCAGGAAAGTTATGGCATTACATTCAACTGACATTTCAGGCCGAGAAATGCTGGGCAAAGCAAAGAAGTAGGCTAGCCTGTCTATCAGATGATGCCTAACTTTACTCCAGAAGAGAAGTTCTGGAAACCAAGCCCTATGAGGAACAACCTATGGAGCTGGGTATGTTGAAGTCAGAGATGGCTGATCGTTGTTTTTAAATACCGGTACCTGAATGTACGTAGAGCAAGCGTGTTTTCTGATGCTCTGGAAATTAAAAGACGAGGCTAGGGTTACAAGAGATTCCACATAAATTTTAGAATTGTTTTTTTTTTAAAATTAATAGCTATTTGACAGTAAAAGAGATTGCCTTGAAGAGTGATGTATGCTCCTTGTTTGGAGGGTTTAAACAGAGGTTGGATGACCATCTTTCAGGAGTGTTTTAGTTGTGTATGTCAACATGGCAGGGGATTGGGCTCAGTAGTTCAATGGTCCTTGCGGTCTGTTCCAACTCTGTGATTTTGTCTGAATGGTTGTTTTTCTAAGAATATAGTGCATGATGAACCAGTAAAATAAGAATATTTGCATAAGCTGTTGTATGTTTGTATACTTTTTTATCATCTGAAAAGTGACTTGAGAAACTGCAAGTCACTTCTGGTGTGAGAGAATTCACCGTCTGCAGAGACGTTGCCCAGGGATGCCTGGATATGTTGCCATCCTTGTGGGAGGCTTCTCTCATGCCCCGCATGGGAGCTGGAGCTGACAGATGGGAGCTCACCCTGTCACCTTGAGGTCAGCAGTTCAGCAGGCACAAGACTTTAACCCATTGCGCCATTGCAGCTCCCTTTGTACATGTACTAAATGCTTTAACAATTACTTACGGTTGATGTACTTCAGTAGAATTTAATGTCTGTTGGTTGTAAATAAGTCTTTGTTAAAATGTATCTTTGTAGCTTCCCTTGTTTCAGTGGTGAGTCTTCACCATTAGCCATCCTGGCTAAGGATTGTGGCATTTCCAGTCCAACAAGACCTGGAAGTGTACAGTTTGCACATCTCAGGCCCCTTCTACACTGCCATTTTAAATCCAGATTATCTGCTTTGAACTATATTGCAGTGTAGACTCATGTAATCCAGTACAAAGCAGATAATGTGGATTATTTTCTCTGATAATCTGGATTATATGGCAGTGTAGATGGGAGCTCTGTTTACAGGTTCATTATTCCAAGTTGTGTTTTCCTCCGTTCTAATTTTGAACACAAACCAGGGCAGGAGTTCCATCTTAGTTGTGTTTCATACTAGACCAGGGGTCCTCGAACTAAGGCCCGGGAGCCGGATATGGCCCTCTAAAGTCATTTACCTGGCCCTTGCTCAGAGTCAATCTAAGTCTGAAATTACTTGAAAGCACACAACAACAACAATCCTATTTCAGCAGCCAAAAGCAGGCCCACACTTCCCATTGAAATACTATTAAGTTTATATTTGTTAAAATTGTTCTTCATTTTAATTATTGTATTGTTTTAAGTGGGTTTTTTTGTACTACAAATAAGATATGTGCAGTGTGAATAGGAATTCATTCATGTATTTCAAATTATAATCTGGCCCTCCAACAGTTTGAGGGACGGTGACCTGGCCCTCTGTTTAAAAAGTTCGAGGACCTCTGTACTAGACAGTTGTAATAGTTTTGGTAACTCTTCAGTTGTCATAATGGCATCCTATAAAATCCTAGGTATTCGTAGTTTGGTGAAATGTTCTGCTTTAGTGCCTCTTTCCAAATGATAATCACGAGATCACATAGAATGGGACCATAATAGTCTAAGTGGTATCCAATTGTCATAATTCTGCATTGTGAAAGAGTTTGTAACTGGCATGGAATGCACCCATCTGACATTATATACAATGCATGATATAATTCTTTAGGTCATTTACCCTAAGGTAGATGACCTGATTTCAGTAGAATATATTATATAAAGGATTTAAAGATGTGTTTTTCTTATTTTGGGGATGACTGACCTTTGAATCCAAATTGGATTACAGGCAACTGTAATGGATAGAGTTAAAGTAAGCTAGAAATGAGGGTGCTGCAATTTGATGAAGAGTAGAATGCACACTTGCTTGCAGAAAGTCCCAAATTCAATTTCTAGTATATTGTATATATATTCTCACCCACACACAAACAATTGTATATTGCAAGACATCCGCAAACATTGTATATTGCATGAACAACATAATTAGCCAATTATTTATACTGTAAAGCGTTACAATGACTATGGTTGAAAGAGCAGGGAGGTAGACTTGGTGGGAGTGTCTTTTTGTGTTCAGTGAGATGTTAGCAGTGAAAGCGTGTGTTGTGCATATGCACATGCTGAAATGTGTACGATGTAAAGGCTATGTGTGTATTTATATGTCTGCTGAGATATGGGTTAGTGAAAGTGTATCTGCCAACGTGCTGAGGTTCAAAGGGGCCCCACAAAGCTTTGGATAGTTATTTTGAACTCCAGCATCAAGAATATTGCAACAACATTGGCCCATGGCCATCCCGGCTGCTGGCAAGACTGCTGAGTCTGTAGTCCCAAAAGTAGCATTTCCAAGGTGTTATTGAAAGCTTTCATGGCCGGAATCACTGGGTTGCTGTGCATTCTCTCCTGAAATCTTGCCCACATCTATGGGAGCATCCTCAGAGGTTGTGAGGACCTCTAAGGATGCCATAGATGTGGGTGAAAACTCAGGAGAGAATGCTTCTGGGAACATGGCCATTCAGCCTGGAAAACTCACAGCAACCCTAACATTTTCAAGCTTGAAGAGGGAAAAGGAAGACAAAGTGTATTTGCCTATGAAGCCCTTTCCTCATAAATTATTATTATTATTTGAAACACAACAAGATGAGTCTACAACTGACAAGATCACTCTGCTGGCTGTTGTATTGGATCACACACCGGACACTTCCCAAGTTTCTGTGTGATGTATCAGCGAATAATGCATGCAGATCCCAGTAAGATGGCCTTCTGCAGCTGGCAGATGGTAATTTTGTTAGCGCCAATTGTGTTTAAGTGTAGGCCAAGGTCTTTAGGCACTGCACCCAGTGTGCCGATCACCACTGGGACCATCATCATCATCATCATCATTATTATTATTATTATTATTATTGGCAGGGGGTTGGACTGGGTGGCCCATGATGTCTCTTCCAACTCTATGATTCTATGATGATGATTGCTATGTTTATTCATGCCCCGCTTTTTCTCTCCACAAGGAGACTCAAAGTGTCTTAATATTGCAAGGTTTTCAAAAGAGCTATGAACAGCAATTGGAATTCATGATATGCAGGATTGATAATTAGGGAGCACCTATTACCAGGTTTGAGTCCTACCTAAACAGTTAATAAAAGTATACAATTCATTTAGTCTTGTGTTTCTCTGTAAAATTAACCACATTGTCCATATTCATTAATTACATGATGCATACATTTCTGGTTGTATGACGGGCCAACCCCCCATAAATATGGGATTTGTAGTGGGATCTGATTCAGCTTTTCCAATCCTTATATAGGGAATATCCCTTATAATAAGGAACACCTGACAGCCCTGAGTTAAATGCAATTTTCAAATTAACAGGAAGGAAATCGAGTGCAGCAGGAGAGCAATGTGTTGGTGGTTCTTGTTATTTCTGTAACTTTTTCGTTGACCTTTTGAAAACCATAGGTTAAGAACTCCTGAGGCAAAGGAAATACTTTTGCCCAGAAATCTTGGCGAGCCTCTGCCTTTTATAATAGTAGGTTAGATGAACAAGTATTCTGTCTTGGAACATTTTTCAGTATTTTGCTCTCCATTTAATACAGTCTGGGGTTGCTTAGATTTACCATCTGACGGCCAAATATTAAACTGAATGAAAATAAAATTTAGTATGTATGTCTGAGTTCATATTGAGGAAAGGTGTATTGGACTGAATTTCATTTTTGTAATGTACACATATGCTCATAGTCTAAAACCTCATGGCATTCAAACACATACCCATCTTAGTCTTATTTTAGCATAAAAAGATATGAAGGAATCTAATACCACCATTAAATCAATGAAGGATTTTGCTAGAATTTTTCCTCTATTTACTGGATTTCTTCAATTATAGGACACCATTGATTGCAAGATGCACACTATTTTCAGGACCAGCAACAGAAAAAAGTCTCACTTATCCAACATAAATGGGCTGGCAGAACGTTGGATAAGCGGAAAAGTTGGATAAGGAGGAATTAAGGAAAAGCTTATTAAATGTCAAATTACATTATGATTTTACAAATTATGCACCAAAACATCACGTTTTACAACAAATTGGCAGAAAAAGCAGTTCAAGACACAGTAACGTTATGTAGTAATTACTGTATTTATGAATTTAGCACTAAGACATTACAATGTATTGAAACAACTGTGGATCCCGGCAGGAGGCAGGCTGTGTTGGATAATACAGAACGTTGGATAGGCAAAGTTTGGATAATTGAGACTCTACTGTATATAAAAGCACCTGCAATTCCGGACAGCACTATATCACTGATTTCAAACAGGGGTGAAAAATCCCGGGACTGAGGTCAACATACTGACCTGTTGGTCCCGGGATTTCTGCTTCCTTTGTCCAGACTTGATGCTTTGTTGCGAGATTTAGAGGATCCCAAGATGAATGATGTGAGACTTCCACCAGAAACTTCAGCGTGTTTTTTTTAAATGCAGATATGCGGAGAATCACTGCAGCAAATCACTGCAAAAGTTCCTGACCAGAGAAACTGCCCTCCAGAAGTTTCTGGCACACAAAGTTTTTGACTTCTACTCAACTGTCACCTTCTTTTTAGGAACCAACCAATCAAGAACAAACATTTAAAACCCGGGAATGAACCCAGATAAAAATCCCACGATTTCCGATTGCAGGGACACACAGACATGTCAAGATCCACATATTCACCTGGAAATCTTCAAAACCTTTGTTTACAGGGAATATGGCCACCCCTCACCTGGAAATCTTGTGTACCCCATTTTTTTAGCAGAAATGTTTTATAGAGCACATCTTAGAATTGAAGAAATACAGTTGCAGGGTTCTTCTTTGTTTACAGGGAATGGTGCCTGGTGAGTCTTCGGAAGTATTGTAGAACACTTTTATCCCAGTTGACCCACAGAGCCCCACACCACCATCAGACAATTCAGGCTCACTTCTAGCAGGGCTCCGGGACTCTACTGGGGCGCAAGCATCCTACAACACTGTGTCCAGAACATTGGAGCTTCCCGTGTTCTGTTTAAAACAACAGAGCCAGTGCAGTGGGAAGCCACGCGGTGACACTTCACGTGTGATGGGGAAGTATCGCTGCAGGTGGGAAGCAAGCACTGGGATTGCCCTGCTGCCCTGCAGATTTACCATGGAGGCTGGGGAATCGCCTACGTGTCTCCTTAGATGAGGTCCTTAGAAAAACTGTAGGCTAGACCAAGGCTTCTTAATGTTTTTTCATTCATGGCCCCTTTCTACCCAAGAAATTTTTTCATGATCCCTTTTTGTCTAATTATTTTTCACATGACCCCAGCTATATAGGTACTAGGGCTGTTTGAGCAAAAAAAAAGTTCCAAAACTCGTTTCGGATCTAGTCATAGATAGCGTTTCAGATTATTTAGACTTTCGAAAAAAATTCCAATAAATTTCTAAATTGATTAGGAAGTATTTCCGAAATTCGGAAGTCTTCGGAAATCTTCCACTTTCAAAAAATGGGCAAAAAAATCAGCAGAAGGGAGAGTCTACTGTTAGCCATCAGCCAATGAGCAATCAGCAAGAAAATTCAGAAATGACATCCGAAATTCAGAATTCTGAAATCTGGAATTTGGATTTCGGAATTCCTTTTGGAAGGGCTGCTCTCGAAATTGCTTAAAAAGTCAGAAGTATCCGAAAAACTTCCAAAATTCGTGAGTATCCGAAATTTTAAAACGGCCCTAATAGGCACAGTAGAGTCTCACTTATCCAGCATAAATGGGCTGGTAGAACTTTGGATAAGTAAAAATGTTGGAGGGCTTAAGGAAAAGCCTATTAAACATCAAATTACGTTATGATTACATTATGATTTTAGCAATTAAGCACCAAAACATCATGTTTTATAGAAAAAGCAGTTCAATAAACGGTAACATTATGTAGTAATTACTGTATTTATGGATTTAGCACTAAAATAGACAAGTGTTCTTTCTTTCTCCCACCCTGGACTGCGTTGGATAATACAGAACGTTGGATAAGTGAAGGTTGGATGAGTGAGACTCTACTGTATATAAAATAGGCATTAAAATCAAACTGACTTATAATAAATCTGTATTTGCAAGGCTTGCTAAACAGGCCGCTTTCCCTTTTTATGAAGTTCACCTGAAGCATCTTCTGTAGAGTCCACTGTAAACACTGCATCACATTTGTGTAAATGGGTGACATTCAGAAACCTTTTACTGTTGTTTTTTTGTAACCCCAACATTGAGTTAAGGGAACCACATTTGGAATCGTGAAACACAGCTTAAGAAGCAGTGGGCGAAACCTTTTCAAATCCATTAATCTATTTCCCCCCTTTATTTCAGCCAATGGGATATCACATCTCTCAATCTTAGTTCAAACATAATTGTTTTTTTTGTTGCATAACTTCAAGTTGAATCTGATTTATGGTGACCCTGTATTAGAGGAGGTTTGCCATTGCCTTCCTCTAAGGATAATTGAGTGTTACTTGCTCAAGTGGGTTTCTATGGCTGAGCTGGAATTCATACCCTTGTCCCCTGGCTTCCTAGTCCAGCACTTAATCCACTACACCAAGATAGCTCCTCTAGTTAAAGGCTATTAGCATGCTATTCATTTTGTGTGTAGTAGCCCATAGGGAAATATACACTTAGGGGGAATTGTTCTCCTGCTGTCTCTCATGTCTAAAGGCTGGGTGACATGTACCTCATAATGCTTGAGGGAGAAATATCACTCACCGAGAAGTGACTCTGTTGACCCCTGAAATGGAATCAGATGTGTGGTTTTCAGAGCTGGAATCTGGCCTGGGCCATTTTATGCTTCAGATGGTGGAATGTGCGAAGTACAGTATTATCCATGGGGTCTAACACATAGAGAGAGCACATTTGCAAATGGAAATATTTGCCAATAGAAGTGGGCTATTCCAGTTTTTCTTTAAGGTGCCATAAGCTTATTTGGTTGTTTGTGGGTGTTTACTGTTAGGAAGACAGCAACAGCTATAGTGGAAGGAGCTTAGAGGCTGCATTTCCCTTTGGCACCTTCGTGTAGTAAAGTGGCATTTAAGATCACTTTGGAGCGTAGCTCACATTATCACTTGTTATAAGCTATGCTGAGTATGGCTTATAGGAGTTGCAGGCCAATAACATGTTGTTGTTGTTGTTGTTGTTGTTGTGTGTCTCAAGTCATTTTTATTTTATGGCAATGCTAAGGCGACCCTATCATGGGGTTTTCTTGGCAAGAGTTGTTTCGAAGGGTTGCCTTTGCCTTCTTCTGAGACTGAGAGAAGGCAGAGATATAAATCAGAGTGGCAGAACTTTTAAAAGTAACTTTCTAAGACAGTTCTCAGAATAGCTAACATGACCAGTGGCTATGCTGACTCTTAGATGTGGGGAATTGTTGTTCAGAAAAGTTACTTTTCAAAGCTATGCTTGAAGATGAGGTTGATAAACAAGATCACTGAAGAGTAAGTTCCATAAGACAGGATGGAATATGTAAGTTTGCATTTGGATTTATATTCAAGGATTCAAGATGGCAGCCATATAAACTGGGAATTGGTTCATAGGTGTGACACTGCCCTTACTGTGTGATGATTGGTTCCATGCAAAGTGCCACCTGGCTTGTTTCAAAATTGCAGGGGGCCCTTCTAAGAAGACCATTTTCCACATAAGCCTTTTGTCAGTCATGAGAAAAAGGGCTTTTTTCTGTTTCATCCTCCAATTATGTAATACAGTCAGCTCTTCATGTTTCTTGGTTTGACCTTTGCAGATTTGATTATTCATGGATTTGATTAAAATGTTTCCTCAGGGAATGTCTTGGTCCTCTAGTGCAATTATACATGCAACTTCCACCAGACTTTGGTCATACATTAATTCTGATTTCCTACAGAGGACACCTTTTTATGAGTCTCCAAGTCTTCCAATTCGATTCTGTGGTCAACCTCTGACTAAAGTTGACTACAGAGTCATAGAATCATAGAGTTGGAAGAGACCCTCGTCGGCCATACAGCCCAAATCCCTGCCAAGAAGCAAGACAATCACGTTCAAAGCACCTCCAAGAGATGCCCAGCCAGCCTCGGTTTAAAAGCCATGCACTTCCAGCTTCACAGATGACTCCTTGCTTCCCCCAGCCATCCTTGTTCCCATTTTATCAGGCATGACTGTAACCAATATAATGTTTCATGAATGAAAGTCTCTGGTTCTTTGATGTGAAAGCCAAAGGGTCCTAGAAATTCCTAGAATCTCATCACACAAAGAATTTTCAGCATCCTAGGACACTTCTGCCCCAGTTGAGTGATGGAGCCCCCCGCCGCACATCACACGATATAGCCCTACTGCACAGGTAACACAGTAGCCTCCCTATTGTTCCATTAGGAACAATGGGTCTACCACAGGGGGGGAAGCCACACAGTGATAGGGAACCATCGCTGGGCATCGCAGGGCATCGGGATTGCCCCGCTGTTCAGCCGATTTGCCACAGAGGCTGGCAAATCAGCATGGGGGACCTCATCAATGTGATGAGGTTCCTATAGAGGTGTTTTCTCAGATCAAAAGGTATTTTTATTCATGGTTTTCTCCTTTTTGCAAGGGACCGCAAATGTGGAGGGCTGTCTGTACTTTCTCGACAAATGCAGTCTTTCTGCTTTGGGCCACAGCCTCCAGAATCCCTACATCATCATAGCCAACTCAGAGTTTAATAAGAAAACACAAACATTTACAAGTTTTGGCCTTTGCTTGTTTGTCTTTGGGGAAACCTATCTTTCAGAAATAACCCCTGGCAAGTACAGTCAATGAGAAAGAATGCAGGGAGTTATGGTTGAACACCATTTGATGAGTCCTGTTATTCCCATCTCTGGTCTAGACCTTTAAATGCTTCCCAACATTTTGAGCGGGGGGGGATGTTAGCATTTTATTGTAATTCTGTTGCTTTAATAAATGGTGGCTTGTCTGAAAATGCATGGCATGGATTTGTTAATCAGAAAATAAAGCAAACAACTTTCCCGAGGAACCTCGCAAGGGTTTAACGACATCTATTCCTGGTGTTTCAAAATTCCAGGCCAGGGCCAACTGCAGGTTTTAACCCAGTACTTGGAAGTAGTATTCTGCCAAAATTAACAAGAGTAAACAGGCATTTGAAACTCTGCAGGGGGAACATTGCCCTCTACGTGTGTAGTTTCGGCCGATCTAATTGGTTCAGGATGTGCTGCCAGTCGGGTTAAATCCAATCGTCTCATCTTCAATGGGTTGCGGATGAGGCTGTAATCCAGTTGAAATCCAAGCACTGGAAGAGGTGTTGGATCTCCGGGTGATTTAGATTCCATGTCCTTTGCCTTAAAAGCCCTAATCCAGACTTTGAGGAGAAAGATAGTGGTCATTCTATTGTGAAACTTCCAAACATTACTTTTTGGGGTTATAATTTTCCAGCATGACTACCAGTCAGGTTGGTGGAGAAATGCTGGCTGGTGTAGTGCTCCTATTCCAGGAAAAAATCCTTTCTCCTTAACTCTGCGGGGATTTTTTTTCTTGTGTCAGGAGTGACTTGAGAAACTGCAAGTCACTTCTGGTGTGAGAGCCTTGGCTCTTTGCAAGGTCGCTGCCTAGGGGACACCTGGATGTTTTACCATCCTGTGAGAGGTTTCTCTCATGTCCCCACATGAAAAGCTGGATCTGACAGATGGGAGCTCACCTCACTCCCTTGATTCGAACCACCAACCTTTTGGTCAGCAGTCCTGCCAACACAAGGGTTTAACCCATTGCACCACCGAGGACTCCTAGCTCTGTGATGAAGGGATAGCTGCTCTGCACATACACAATTGTACTCTGTTGTCATTACAATGCTATACCTTGGCTGTTGAAAGGGGTATTAATATGCCACATAGCCAATGTTGACCTATGACAACCCAATCTTAGGGTTATTTTGAGAAGATTTACTCAGAGGAGGCTTGCCACTACCATTTTGATAGGCAAAGGGTGCTTCTACACAGACACTATGATGTAGTTTCAAGCTGGCACAAGGACGGGGTGTCCAAAAATGCACGCCCCCAATGCACTCCTTAGCCCAGATTAAACCATAAACAGCATATTAAAAAGCCACTAGAAAGTCCAAAATAGGTCTGAGAATGCGCTGCAACTGGTCACAGTATATCCCATACAGAGCTTGAATTGGATACTGGAAAATGCAGAGCAAATGTTAAGACACCACTAGGAGTAAGACACTTCTAAAAATGCCTGAACACAGCTGTCTGGAAGGTAAACAATTACTCCCCCGGGAGAGGAAACCATATCATTCCCACGGGAACCCTCACTTTCCACCCCTTTGTTCTCGTTTCCTGTGCCTTGTCATAGACTAGTGTTGATCCCGAACGGCCATGGATATGCGCATTCGTTCATCTCAAAGGATCGGTTAAGGAAAAAAGCATTTTCCAGAGCCTGTCTGGCTGTAGATTCTGCAATTCCTGGATTTGATTCCGAGCCACAATTAGTGGATCTTGTGGCCACCATCCCAGCCTCCAACCTGGTGTTTTGTGTAGGCATGGTGCGTTAATCGTGAACGGACATGGATATGCGCATCAGTTCATCTTAAGGGGAAGAAGTGTTTTCCAGAGCCTGTCTAGCTGTAGATTCTGCAATTCCTGGATTCAATTCCGAGCCACAATTAGTGGATCTTGTGGCCACTGGCCCAGCCCCCGCCTGGTGTGCTTGTGTAGGCATGTTGCGTTGATCGTGAATGGACATGGATATGAGCATCGGTTCATCTTAAGGGAAAAAAGCGTTTTCCAGAGTCTGTCTAGCTGTAGATTCTGCAATTCCTGGATTCGATTCTGAACCGCAATTTGTTGATCTTGTGGCCACCATCCCAGCCTCCCACCTGGTGTGTTTGTGTAGGCACGGTGCATTGATCCCGAACTGATATGGATATGCGCATCAGTTCATCTCAAAGGACTGGTTAAGGAAAAAAGCATTTTTCAGAGCCTGCCTAGCTGTAGATTCTGCAATTCCTGGATTCGATTCCCAGACACAATTCGTGGATCTTGTGGCCACCATCCCAGCCTCCAACCTGGTGTGCAGTAGGTACAGTGCCACAAAATGAGCTCATTGTAATCCACATCCAACCTGAATTATAGTGTCTGTGTACAACAGGCAGGGGGCAGACTTCTGCTCTCCAGGTGTTTTGGACTTCAACTCCCAGAATCCCAGCCAATTGTGGGAGTTGAAGTCCAAAACACCTGAAATCCTAGTCAAGCATTCAAAGTGCTACACCATGTTGGGTCTTGATGGTGGGGGATGTGCCAGGATTCCTCCTTATTGTCATGCCTCCCCTCAATTTCTGCGCAGAGTATCTCAGCAGTGAGACTAAAATCCACCTTTGAAAGAACTACACACTGCAGTTTGAAATATTTGCAGTGGAATTCAATGCAGTCTGCACACCAGCCTGGTCTGGCGAACAAGCTGAGAGGGTGGGAAATGCCTGATTGGTCCCAGATTGCCTGTTTGCAGGGTGGATAATAGTTTCAACCAGGATTGGAAAATGCAGCCAAAGGAGAGTTACATGTTCTTCCAGCTTTGCAAATGACTCCCCGCCTCCCCCCGCCGTCCCTGTTCCCATTTTACCAGGCATGACTGGTACCCATATAATGTTTTATGACTGAAAGTTGCCAAATCACTGGTTCTTTGATGTGAAAGCCAAAGGATCCTTCTTTATGTAAACGGATCAAGGCCATTTAGCTGCAGCCTGATCTGAATTCCCCCTTTTAAAAAAACAAGTTAAAAAAAGTTCAAAACTAGAAAGTTATATTTGAGCCATGGAAACTGTTCTGAATGCTGATAACATGGGGCTCAGAGAAGGTGAAATGGAAAGGCCCCGTGATCCTGTGCAGAGGGCAGAGCTTGAGAACATGGCTTTTTTGCAGGCTGTAGCTCTCAATCTCCCACCAACATGACCAGTGGGTGTTGTAGCACCAAAAAGTAAGTTTTCACACTACAGCAAAGAGTCCATTGGGAAGTTGCACATCTGGTTTCCAGAACATAGAACGGGTACTGCCCAGGTATCATTTAGCTATTAAACTTCTCTTTCTTTGTAGAAGTTGTTACTTATAAGGTAAACAGATGCAAACAAGAAGAGAACTGGGTTGTTGCAAGTTTTCTGGACTGTATGGCCATGTTCCAGAAGCATTCTCTCCTGACGTTTCGCCTGCATCTATGGCAGGCATCCTCGCAGGTTCTGAGGTCAGACCTCACAACCTCTGGCAATGCCTGCCATAGATGCAGGTGAAACGTCAGGAGAGAATGCTTCTGGAACATGATTATACATCCTGGAAAACTCACAACAACCAGTGACTCCAGTCATGAAAGCCTTTGACAATACAGAGAAGAGAACTCCCCAAACTTTTACTAATCTGCAGAGCATTCTTTTCATAATCAGCATCAGTGTTTGCTGGTAGCTTGCTTCCAAGTCAGTGAGGTGGCAGATCCCTTCTGGGTTTTAATCCAAACACTAAAAGGCCTAAACTCCTCCAGCCTCTTAGTAGGGCTTTAAAACTTCAGGCTAAAACCTGAAACTGATTCACCACTCCATTGACCTAGCAGCCACCAGCTACCACTGCTTTCCATTTTGATTGTATACTAACTAAGGACAAATTTTTGACTAACTTTAAGAAAGATTGGGATGTGTTTATTATCTTTTCAAAACAATGGGAGCATTTGTCAATTGAACAATGTATGCATTAGTAGAGTGGAACTCCTGGTGGCGCAGTGGGTTAACTTGCTGACTGAAAGGTCGGCAGTTTGAATCCAGTGAGCGGACTGAGCTCTTGCTGTTAACCCCAGCTTCTGCCAACCCAGCAGTTTGAAAACATGCAAATGTGAGTAATCAATAGGTACCACTTCAGTGGGAAGGTAATGGCGCTCCATGCAGTCATACTGGCCACATAACCTTGGAGGTGTCTACAGACAATGGTGGCTCTTCATCTTAGTACCAAAAGGGTTATGAATCTGTTTTTGCTCAACTTTAGATTTGGTTATTTGGAATGCTGATTCAGAAAATTTCATTTGATAGACCATATCAGCTGTAGTTTCTGATACAGAATATATGCCATGCAGTAGTTGCCATCTGCTCATCCACAGAAAACAATATTTAATAATCTAGAGCTGATGTGGTAGTAGTAATCTTTCATGGGTAATCAGCCCTCCTGACATCCCCATTGCCTTAGCACTATAAGAGGGTGTCACGAAACCAGTTGCTCTCATTGCCACATGGTTTCAAGGCAATGGTGTAATAATGGTGAAGCCGTGGACCATATTTTCGTTCTTGCAGCTCACTGGTGGTCCACAGACCACAGGTTGGGATCCACTACACAAACCATTTAATAGAGCTTGCAGCTGGCTTGAAGACAGGGTATCCAGAAGCCCCCCCCCCCAAATTTCATGTTGTAGCTCTTATTAAGCCTAAAACAACAAATTAAAAAGAAGTCACCAGAAAGTCTGAAATCAGCAAGATAACATGCTGCAACTGGTCAGAGTATAGCCCATGCAGAGCTTGAAACCGAGATGGAAAAATGCAGAGTGCTTGTCAGGATATTGCTAGCACTGATGCACTTTTTAAAATCGCTGAAATACATTTGGCCATAAGGGAGGGAAACCACATCATTCCCATGGGAATGCTCACTTTCTACCCTTTCCTTCTCATTTCCTACACCCTGCCACGGTCCAGTATTGATCCCAAAAGAACATGGAGATGCACATTAGTGCATCTCAGCAGACTGGTTAAGAAAACCATTCCTGGGTTCAGTTCTGATCCACAGTCAGTGGATACTGTGGCCATTGTCTCAGCCTCAAACTGATTCCTGGGACAGTTCTGTAGGTGCTCTGCAGTGGAACCGGTTCATTTTAATCCACCTTTATACTGCTTTATAGTGTCAGTGTAGAAACACCCTGAGGCAGATGGCAAAAAAATTCTGAGAAAACCCTAAAAGAGAGTTGAAGTCAACATAAAGAACAATAAGAAAAGCAGCTGTCAGAAGCTGTTTCCTATGATACCTCTAGTATTGCAGTTTGCCTCATATCTTCTACCCCAGCCTCTTCAAAATTGGAAAATTCTGCTATAGTGGTTATGTCTCCAAAAATTCCCCAACGTGCTGACTGGGGGATTCTGGGAATTGTAGTTCAAAACAACTGGAATCCACTCAGTTGGGGAAAATTGTCCAGTCCATTTTCCTCCCAGTAAGTTTCCTGTTTCTCTTCTCCTTGGGAAAAAAAAGACACAGGTCACAGCCTTTTCACAGATTATTTTCCATGGTACTATTCACAGCTCTCTCTCTTTTTTTCTTGCTCACCACAAACTCAGAAGCGTTTAGCTAAAGCCTCAAAACCACATATGACAGCTTTATCCGTATGTTGCAATACACTTGTATAGATTGCCTGTCCTACAACTCTATCAATGTAACCCTGTAATGGGAAGGTTACATCTAAGCATTGTTACATGTCTATCGGACTGAAGCAAGATACAGAGCTTTCAAGTGCACAAAGCTTATGTCGCTTTGTTTCTGTCTAAAATTTCATCTCCTATAGTGCTAAAATGGAATTTAGATTTAAATCTAGATTAGAGATGGGAAAGTTGGGTGACTGCAACTCCTATCAGTCCGAATAAACATCATAAATGGTGAAAGAACATGGAAAATCAAGTTTACTCATAAAAATATTATCCTCTTTTCTGTATGTTTGAATAGGTACCTTCTAAACTTGATAGTATATATGGGCATGTGCCCAGACAGATTTTATAGTAGCAAATATGTTGGACTCCTCTTGAGTAAATGGCTTAGGAACATCTGTCTTATATGGGATCGGCCCATTGGTAAAGATTATATTCACCATGATTTCAGATAGTAGGTTTTCTATCTCTACCTGAGGCAAGGAATTGAAATGGCAAGCAGTATCAGTATCTAGCATCTCTGGGTTGCTGTGAGTTTTCCAGGCTCTATGGCCATGTTCCAGAAGCATTCTCTCCTAACGTTTTGCTCACATCTATGGCAGGCATCCTCAGAGGTTGTAAGGTCTGTTGGAATCTAGGCAAGCGGAGTTTATATGAGGGTTGAATGAAAAGTAATGCCTCCACCTTCGTTACTTGGGATTGGATGGGAATGTTCTAATAAATCAAACGCAGAAATAATCCTTAGAATGTGCTCTTTAACTATCACTATTCAATTTTCCACATAATCACCAGACAATTGGATACATTTCTGCCAACGATTAACAAGTCTTCTGATGCTGTCATGGAAGAAGTCTGTGCGCTTCTGCACAGTCTGTGCACACAGAAGTCTGTGCGCTTCAGCTGTCAGCATCCTGGGTACCTATCATGCACAGATCTTCCGATAACCAAGCAAATCAATAATATGACCCACACATTTTTGTGAAATGCCGATTATGCTTGAAATTTCTCTCTGAGTGATATGATGATTGTTCTGAATCAATCTGTCAACCTTTTGCTTGTGAAACTCAGTGGTTGCTGTCTCAGGACGTCCAACTCTTTGGTTGTCACTTCCAAATGTTTCCACCTCAACATCTTTAAACTTACTCATCCAATGACGCACAGTACTCACATAGACACAATCACCATAAACAGCTTGCATTCTCTGATGAATCTCCTTTGGGGTGACACCTTCTGCTGTAAAGAATTCAATGACTGCACATTGCTTGAGTAGCATTGACTGACTGTCTGCGCAGGGTTCAATACTTCACACTTTAACAACACAACCGTTCAATGCTAAGGCTTTCCGCCAAAATGGAACTGTAGAAGAGAGTCTACTGAACAAACCAGTACCTGCCGCATACCAGTACTGCCATCTGTTGAGGAGTTACAAATGTGGAGGCATTACTTTTCATTCAACCCCCCTGTGGAATGTCCAGAGTGGGAATAAGAACTCTTGTCTGCTTGAGGCAAGTGTGAATGTTGCAATTCGCCACCTTGATTAGCATTGAATGACCTTGCAGCTTCAAAGCCTGCCTGGGGGAATCCTTTGTTGGGAGGTGTTAGCTGGCCCTGATTGTTTCATGTCAGGAATTCCCCTGTTGTTTGAGTGCAAAACACCATGGCATGTGTGGGGCTCAGACCAGGAAGCATGATTTGGCAGACTTTGGCAAAGTTACTTTTTGAGACTACAACTCCCAGAAACATCCTCACCCTGTTAGCTAGGAGATGATGGGATATGTAGTCCAAATTCACTGATTAGGAACCTGGGGCTCTCTGTTTTTGGGAAATCATATAATAATAGAATTGGAAGAGGCAACATGGGACATCTAGTCCAACCCCCTGAAATGTAATTCCCCCAAAACTAACTTTCTCCAGCTTTAAGATTATGAACACCAATGTCTATTGTAAGCAGGGGATGAAAGCCACAGGGCCCAGTAGCAGACACTCTGGAATGTATAACCTAAAGGCACTACTAGATCCTGTCTAATCTTAGAAAAGAAACAGTGTCAGCCCTGGTTAGTATGAAGTGCTCCAGACTGTATTTAAGAGTAATGAAATAGCCAAACTACGTCTGAATATTCCATGCTGAAGAAATCCTGTGAAATTTATGGGGTTGCCATAAGTCAACAATTACAGACCTCATCACACTAGAACATAGGTTCTCAACCTTCCTAATGCCGTGACCCCTTAATACAGTTCCTCATGTTGTGGTGACCCCCAACCATAAAATTATTTTCATTGCTGCTTCAAAACTGTAATTTTGCTACTGTTATGAATTGTAATGTAAATATCTGATATACAGGATGTATTTTCATTTACTGGACCAAATATGGCACAAATACCCGATACGCCCAAATTTGAAAACTGGCGGAGTTTGGGAGGATTTATTTTGTTATTTGGGAGTTGTAGTTGCGCAGACTTATAGTTAAGCTACAATCAAAGAACATTCTGAACTCCACCAATGATGGAATTGAACCAAACTTGGTCAGAACTCCCATGACCAATAGAAAATACTGGAAGGGTTTGGTGGGCATTGACCTTGAGTTTTGGAGTTGTAGTTCACCTACATCCAGAGAGCACTGTGGACTCAAACAATGATGGATCTGGACCAGACTTGGAACTAATACTCAATATGCCAAAATGTAAACACTGGTGGAGTTTGGGGAAAATAGACCTTGACATTTCAGAGTTGTAGTTGCTGGGATTTATAGTTCACCTACAATCAAAGAGCATTCCGAACACCACCAATGATAGTATTGGACCAAACTTCCCACACAGAATCCTCATGACCAACAGAAATACTGTGCTTTCTGGTGGTCTTCGGCGACCCTTCTGATGCCCCCTCATGACTCCTCCAGGGATCCCAACCACCTGGTTGAGAAATGTTGCAGTAGAACATGGATCCACTTTAAATCTGGTTTCTGCGTCCTGCAGAATTCTGGGGATTGTAGTTTAGGGAGGGTTTTTTAACTGCTCAGCCAGGCAGGTCCTGGGCCTCAGTAAATTACAAACTCAGAATTCTGCAGAGGCAGAAGCCAGATTTAAAGTGGAGCCATGTTTTGGTGTAATGAGGCTATAAACTTGGACACACACACACATGGTATTTAGAATTCCCTGGCAGGGAGTTCTGGTTCCTCACCAAACTCCAAATCTCAATATTCTATAGGATGCAGTCGTTTAAGTAGAATCACAGTACTATAATTATCTAGCGATAAGGAGACTCAGATTAATGAGCTGCAGCAACAGTATTTCAAACAGTATGGAGTAATTTGCTTCTCCTCCTAGTAAGTCATTTCCCCTATTATTCAATGATGCTACCAGTGACGCAGCAGGTTAAACCACTGAACTGCTGAACTTGCTGACCAAGATTGGGATGTGTTTATTACCTTTTCACAACAATGGGGGCATTTGTCAATAGTACAATGTATGTGTTAGTAGAGTGGAGCCCGCGGTGGCTGTCAGTTGCTGGCTGTCTCACTGTGACTTAGGGTGCATCTACACTACACTGTACAATTAATGCAGTTTTAAACCAGTTTAACTGCCATGCCTCAAAGCTTTGAAATTCTAGGATTTGAAGTTTGGTGAGGCACTAGCACTACTTGTCAGAGACAGTTAAATATCTTGCAAATTGTTCTTAAATATTAAAGACCTTGTAAAACTGCAAACTCCATGAACCCATAGCCTTGAGCCATGGCAGGTAGTGGTGTCAAACAGCATTAATTCTACAATGTAGATGCACCCTAAGTCACAGTGAGACAGCCAGCAAGAAAAATTACATGGCCCAACAAAAAAATGCTTGGTGTTTTGGTTTTTAGGCTTGTTCCTGGGATAATTTGGGGTGCTGGTTCAGAAAAAGGCATTGGATAGACCACATCAACTTTAATTTCTTAGATATGGTTATCATGTGAAGACTGGTAGGTGGTATATGTTCTGTATTCCAAAAACTAGAGTTGGTAGGGGGAAACTGGTGCCATTTTTGGAATCAACAGGTCAAATATACCTATATTTACCTTATTTACCTTATTTATATCCCCCCTTTTCTACCTCGAGAGGAACTCAAGGCAACTTACAATTGCACCTCCACAGTACCTTAAAACATACAATATCAGATAAAACATAAGTTAAAATTAAAACATAATAAGCATAATAAAAATACATTTCAAAGAATCACATCATTCAGATTTGTAGTCTAAAGGCCAAAAACGGACTACCTAGACTACTTAGAAATAGGTCTAACATTTGAGGCAACAACATATGTGTTGGGCCAGTGTAATTACTCTGTACTGATATTGGGTGGAAATTGAAAATTACACCAAAGGCTTGGCAATGTGGAAAAGGATGGCAAGATGGAGTTTGGAGGGAAGACTGGAGCATAAATAGTATGGGTGGAGCTCAGAGGGAAGAGGCAAAAACTAATGTCATGTCTCCCCTTTGCCAGGGTCCTGCGCTGGAAGGGAATCTAAGATGAAGTTATGGGATGTGGTGGCTGTCTGCGTGGTGCTACTCAACACAATCTCGACCTTTCCTCTGCCCGCTGGTAAGACTGCTTCCGAGAAGGCCAACTCAGTGCTAAAGAGGACTGAAGAGGAACACACTTCCAACAGGCTGCTGACTCCCTACGCTGGCCAAATGAACTGTAAGGAAATAAGCTCCTCTCTCCTCATTGCTGCTCACTCATCATCTTTCCAACAATTATGCTTTCCGTTGTTTTGGCCCTAGTTAAGTGCAAATAGCCAGCTCCCCTGTAATGGTTTCTACTTTTCCAGCCCAAAGACAAAAAGTGTGCTAACATTAAAAGCAGACAGATAATAAAACCGTGGCTTGGCCCACCGTTTTGATGATGCAGAAGACATTGGGAACCAAGATGACAAGCTTGACTTGTTCATTCACATTGAGATTGTCATCCCATTTACATTCACAAAAACTCTAGAATATGTATGGAAGCTGGTGCTTGAAACAAACTGAGCCAAGTCTAAAACCCAATTATTTTGTAATTTTTAAAAAATTTAAGGCTGTTGAAATCTATACTATTTTTCTCAGGTAAATAAACAGACAGTAATTGGAATTCGGAAGGTCAGGTAGTTCTTTGCATGATTCCATAACTGCTAAGAGTGGGAAAATGCACTTTAATGACAAATTCCTGCAACATGTTCACACTTTGGACTGAATAAGTCTAGCAAAGGCCTACTGACTTTGCTATACTTAACTGGGAAAAATTCCAATAACTTTACTATTAACTATGCTGTTTATTGAGCTGACAGATGGTTTAAGTAGTTTATGGATTTTAGCCATTTTTGGTAAGCTGACAAGTCTACTGTTGAAGTATATTTCAGTGCACTAAAGTGGAGTTTATAAAAATTCATTTCACAAGTAATTAATTGAGAGCAACAGTCTAGCTTGACATTGATTCTGTAGAGGGCTGGGTTGCTGAAAACACTGTTGTTAGACAGAGGTTGTGATGCACAAACCACTTGCTCCAGAGATGACCCAGTGCTTTCAGAGGAATGGGTTTTGATTAAGGGGTTATGTACCATAGTTGGATCTCATGCATGTTTTCTCAGACATAAATCCCACTGAGTACAATCAGGCCCAGTCTAAAGGAACTGAGTGTAAAATTGCAGCCTTTGCAGTCTGATTCACATTTCCTTGCAACTAAATCCCATTGGGACTTTCTTATTAGGATTTTCATGATGAATTTTTTATTTGAATGAGCAGTATCATTTTATCTGACAAGAATACAGTCGCACTGCTCATACTTTCTATTTCTCTGTATGTACCAACTCCAACCCCAGTGAGGGTCTGGCTACCCCAATGTCAGTGAATTCAGTGTCTATACTTCATCATGGAGTTTGGAGAGGTTAATTGTTTGGACTACAATTGGCCATGCTTTTTCAAGCTCTGGTTCATAATATGCACATAACAAGATTCCTGATCTCCTAGAGCTTCTAATACCATGGAGATCTGGAGCAATGGAAATCCCTTCACAATATCTTCTACCATGTATATGAATGGCAGAGGGTTAGTTGCATATTTGAATGACGGGACCAAAAGCTATTTTGGTTGCATGCTTGCTTATTTGTTTGAGTTGTACTCCCCCTTCTACCCCAAGGTGGCTGACAATCTTACAACAAAAGCATAGCTCAAATCAGAAATAATAAATTGCAAAATATGTACTCAAAATACCATTAAAACAATGCAAAACGCAGTAATCAATTGGTCACATTATTTCTTCTCATTTGTGTAAATCAATGTCTGAGATCCTGTATCAAAGACTTAAAAGGAGCTACATCACTAACGCAAAATAGAACTGTACTAGTGAATTGCAAGGTGTATCATGGGGCACCATGCAATATGTTCCATTGCACAGTTGGATGCATTGTGTATCAAGACATGGTGCTCATTGAGACACATTGCTCCATCAGCATGCTGCTGGCTCCACTTTCGTAATAGTCCTGATGATGTAGCTATTAGGGGTGGTTGATCCATGAAAAATTTGATTCTAAACTCGGTTGGCGGGGGATTCATTTTTTGGTTCATTATAGAAATTAATACAAATGCTTGCTCTCCCTTCTTCCCTCCCTGCCCCTCCCACGCGTGATGCCTGTCAGTTGGGAGGGGCAAGGAGGGAAGAAGGGAGTGTTTCCCCCCCCCCTCGCGTTTTTCCCATCCAGTGAAGGAGGAGGGCAGACGAACCTGCCTTCCTCCTTCCCTGGATGGGAAAAACGCGAGTTTAACCCTTGCTGCCCTGCATTATTTACAAGCCTGGCAGGGAAGGGGGGGCTGACATTCCTCCTCCTCCTCCCCTTGCAAGGAAATAAAGCGGAGGAGGCGCCTTCCCTCTTCCTTCCGTTGCCACAACCAAAGGAAGGAGAGGGATGTTTTGGCCTTCAACTCCCAGAAATCCTAACAGCTGGTAAACTGGCTGGGATTTCTGGGAGTTGTAGGCCAAAACACCTGGGACCCAGTCTCCTCTCGCGAGTTGAGAACTGAGGAGGGGAAAATACTAACTAATAACGTGACCTTTAGAAAAAATGGCGGCTGGGTTCGGTTTTGAAATTTCTCTTCCAGGTTGGACCCCAAGGGTCGATATATGATAGAAATTATTTCAAATACGAAAAATAATGGATTTCAAAGTAATTTAAACCGGAGATATCCCCCTTAGTAGCTATGTCTCCATTCCCTACCTTAGAATAGAGATGTTCTGCAAAGCTCAATTCAATTTTACACAATCATGTTGGTTTACAAAGATGAAACTTCCCCACACAATACAAGCCATTGTGGAAAATGAAAGTGTGAAGGAGAGGCAGCGATCTCTGATGGAAGAAAATTCCACAACCAGGCTGCCATCATCAGGAAATCCACACAACATCGTTGTTTTCATTTTAAAAGTTGGAATGGACTTCAAGGACCATCTACTCCAGTGGTTTCCAATCTTTGATCCTCCAGGTTTTTTGGACTTTATCTCCCAGAATTCCTGGTAGTTAGCCAAGCTGGCTGAGGCTTCTGGAAGTTGAAGCCTCAAACACCTGGAAGACCAAAGGTTGAGAGTCAGTGATCTAGTTCAATCACCTGCTGTACAAGAATGGTGAGAAGTCTATCATAATGACAGCATTAAAATGTGGATGTTTTTGTTGTTCAAAACACAAATCTTGGAATCTTCCTCTGCCTGTGATAGTTGGCAGAGCTGAGGCGTTATAATCCAAAAAATACATTTCCCAAAGTCTGGTCAAAAGTCAAGTTCAAAGTGTGTCATTCTAGTGAGAAATACAGCAAAATTTGCAAACCGTTGTAAGTTGGGCGAGTTTTGCTTCAGGGCTGATAAGCCAGAGAGAAGGTCTACACATAGCATAAGGGAAGGAAGTGGCCAGGAGAACAAATTTTAGTAAGTAAAAATCTGAAACATCGTCATATGCAGAAATGCCACATACGCCCACTGTTTTTTAGGTCACCCATGACCTTTGTATCACATAGGGCACTGTGCTCCCAGTGTGGTTTTGTTGTTGTTGTAGAGTATACACAGTAGTCTCCACTCTTGCTTTCCTGAGAGAGTAGGATTCTCAGGCTGCTTTCGCCTCTTCAGCATCTTCCCAGCAGATGCAAAACCACATTTACATTCTTTCTTCTTCTGCCTCGTCTGTTCCGCTTTCCTTCTCTTCCCACTGGAATTTTTCCTGGGCTTCCCTTTTCGCATTTTGGAAAGAAGCCACGTTTTTTTCTTCCAGGAATGATGCACGTTGGCCAAATGATTTAACTTTCACTGTTCCTGTCTTCTTCTGTACCATTCACCCTCTGGATCCTTGGAAAGCGCCGGACTGTATTCTGTAAAAATTCTTAGACAAAATAAGGCTGTGTGTATGTGTGTGTGTTTATGCATGTGTGTATATAAATTAAAATGTAATGTTCGTTTGTTGGATTAACATAACTCAAAAACCATTGGACGAATAGACACCAAATTTGGACACAATACACCTATCAGGCCAACAAGTGACCATCACTCATAAAAACACAGAAAAACACCGCAGAAATGACTTAAACAGCCAAAAACCAAAAAAAAAGACATTACAACACATGCACAAACCACATATATACACATATACACAAATATATACACACATATATACACACACAAAACACATATACACAGATCGGGCCACAGCAACACATGACAGGGGATGGCTAGTGTGTGTGTGTGTGTGTGTGTGTGTGTGTACTGTAATGTTCATTTGTGGGATTAACTCAAAAACCATTGAACGAATTGACACCAAATTTGGACACAATACACCTATCAGGCCAACAAGTGACTGTCACTCATAAAAACCCTGAAAAACACAGTGGAAGAGACTGAAAAGCCAAAAAATAAAAATACATTACAATGCATGCGCTAAACCACATATATACACATATACACAAATATATACACATATATATACACACAAAAGACTTATACACAGACTGGGCCACAGGAACGCATGGCAGGGGACAGCTAGTGTGTGTGTGTGTATAAATATATTCTCATGTTCAAGTTTCTCTTTCTTGGCGATTTATACTAGTTCTGGCTTAATCCTGTAAGGTGCAGCATAATTTAGTGGTTTGCATATGGAATTATTCTACAACTGGCCTTGCAAATAATTCAGACTTAATGTATTGCCAAAGGCTTTCATGGCCAGACTCATTAGGTTGCTGTGAGTTTTTCAGACTTACCATTGAGCCATTGTATCACCATGGCTGGTGGAGAGGCCTGGAAAATTATGTGGCTATGCTCCCAAAGCCAAGTGTTGAGATCTGCTGGGATACCCTGGCTGTGACACCTGTCCCGTATGCCTCTGCTCTCCACCAGCCACAAATGACTGTGGGAGGAGGACTCTACAGTGAGCCCAGAGGTACATCCAGTCATTGCAGAGAGTAGAAGGGCATATTAATAGTAGTTTCATTTGATAAAGTCTTAGTCCCCTTTTGGCAATGGTATTTAGTGACTTTAGGGAGGTATTAGAGATAGCCATGACTTCCTGTGGGAGAAATAATATATAATATTAAATCTGTATTTATATGCCACTTTTCTCCCACGAAGGGAACCAAAACAACTTGCAACAGGTTAAAGTATAATACAAAATCAGCAGCAATTGAACACACAAATATATCACATATCAAACAATCAAAGTAAAACAGAAAGCTGGTGTGCCTCCCTTTGAGAGGGCAATAAACAAACAGACAAACACAGAATTATGTAAGTTTGAAACATGGAACGGCTTAGGCGACACTACTGGAAAGTGAGATTAAGAGGAAGACATTGGTTATTATGTGTTTTTAATGGTTTTTGTATTGTATTGACTTTGTATTGATTTTTAATGTTGTTTTAAATGCTTTAATTGTATATTGTGGATTGTTATGGCATCAAAATGCTGCCAATTTGTAAGCCACCTGGAGTCATCTTCAGGCTTGAGAAAGGTGGGATAGAAATATCATAAATAAATAATAAACAAACAAACACAGCCAAGCTTCACTTAGCACTGAGGCAAACAGCTGCAGAACAACCAAAACACCCCCAGCTATTTGAGCTCCATCATCACACTAGAGCACAGGACACAATTTGTTTAAGACATCACTCCCAGTTCTGCTCCCTTAGTCTTGATTCTTGTGGCTTCTGGTGACAGCTTCTCTGGCCTCTCATTCTGTTTATCCTTTCAACCTGGTCTGTTTCCATGAAAGAGACTTTATCGGCTTTTGACCTCTGAAATATTTCAGCGACTGTTAGCAGCATTCTTGGGTTATTGACATCAACAGATTTCTCTGCTGAACTCACAGTCATTTTAGCTTCGTGCTACTACTGTTACCTATACTAGCATAGTTACACCATCCAACAAGGTTCTGGATGATGATGACAGCATCTGAACAGCACCAGATAATAATACCATCTGAACAGCACCAGATTAGTGTGTTTTTTTCTGTCCAGTTAATTATAGCCAATTTTTAATTTCGATTCCATTTCTATTCCAGTTGAAGTTATGGGGCCAATGTATAATTGGTATGTTTTATTATTGTCTCACCCAAATTCATTTCTTCACACATCAGCCTGGCTGGTGGTAATTAGAATAAGAAAGAACGACTTGCTAAGATTTGATTTGGAAAACAATGACTTGAAGTAGGTTCCCAGTTTTTCCTTATCTCCCTACATGCCGTTTGTTCCTTTGCCGCTGAAATCTGGTCTTTCTGGAAGGCAGTAGAGGCAGTCCCCAAGTTACAAACATCCAACTTACAGACGACTCATTGTTAAAAACCAGGGTGAGGCAACAGGAAGTGAGATAAATCTTCCCCTAGGAAATGTTTCAACGAAAGCTTAATCATCAATTCTTGCTTCTACAACAAGCTAATTTTTTCAAAATCGAATTATCACCGAGACAAGAAGTGAGGTTAAATCTTCTGAATAGGGGCACAGCTTCTTTTTTTTAAGGAGTGACGTCTGGATTTATCTCAAAATGAGATGAGCAGAGACTGGTTTGCTACTTTGAAGGGCACGTCTGTGGAAAATGCCTGCTTGTTTTTGTTTTGTTTTAATGTGATAAAGTAATGTTTCTGTTGGCGTTATCTGTTCTACACAGAGTGAGCTTAGAAGGTCTTTTGTCAGTTTGTTGGCTGCTTCTCTCTAGTTAGTAGGAGCTGGTCACAGACAATCACATGTCCCTAACTGTCTCTTCCCTACATAAGCTGCTGAGATACACAAACACACACACACACACACACACACACACACACCTCTACTTACTTAGGCAATCCCTCATAGTCCGAGTAAGATTGTCTTCCAAGTGCGGTGTCCTGGCAGTGGGTACGTAGGTGACTGGAGCCCTATTCTTGACCCACATGTTCTCCTGCAGTTAGGGCAGGTAGAAGGCAGTCCCGGTTGAGGCTGGCTTGATGTGCCTTCCTCTTGGCACATTTCTCTCTTTCGCCCTCCATTCATGCCTCTTCAAATTCTACAGCACTGCTGGTCACAGCTGACCTCCAACTAGGGTGCTCAAGGGTCAGGGTTTCCCAATTCTCAGTGTCTATGCCACAGTTTTTAAGGTTGGCTATGAGCCCATCTTTAAATCTTTAAATATATGTATATTTAAATACACACACATACACACACATATATACATATATAAACATATACAATTGTGCCCCCAATGAGACTTTGTGAGTTATAACAAGGGTATAATTCTACCATGCCAGCTGCTCTTGCTAAGCTCCCCGCTCGTTGCTTTTCATCCTCTCCCTAGTGAAACTTTTCTTTCTTTCTTGATTTTTTCAATCAAGAAAGAAAATATTATTGTAACATTACACAATCTTTAAGGCCCAATTAGACGACCTGTCCAGGTTATGCCTACGTTATCCTATCACCTAATTATGTTAAAACAAGGTTTCTTAGCATTGTCCAAACCATTGGATTGCTCACAGAATAGATACCCTTGAACATCTCTTTGTATAAACATGCTGCAGAAAGCTGTCCGAGATTTCCAGAGTTGTGTATTCCTACACTATTTGTGTATTCCCACACCAAGATGGCTTTGTCACCTTGCAGTTAGCATCACCTTCTGTCATGAAACATCAAACTCTCAAATTTTGCAAAATACCACATATTGAATTATTTTGTGTGTATGAAGGCTGAGCCTGTTTACGAAACGAACCCATCTGCATACCATTTAAGGTTTTGTAACTTTCACTGCAGAATTTTTGATGCATTGCAAATTGCGGTTATTTTTCTGGGTATAAACAGATTTAATTGATGCATTCTTACACTGGAATGTATGTAGACATCTTGTGACTTGTGAGGAGAAGAGACAGAGATGACAGCATTCCCTTCAAGTGCTTCATCTGCCTTTCCTCCTATGCCATGCAAAGGCATGTTGGTGGGGAGAGAAAGCATGTGCTTCAAAAGTCAGGGTAACTCACGTATGGGAGCAGGTACGGGAAGCAGCGGTAGTCCATGTCTGCTTATGGCATTACAGGTCCAACCAATGAAAGGGGGATCTTTGTGTGACAATCTGGCCTATGTGTAGGGAACCGCCAAGGATGGTGCTGATTATCTGTTTGGCAGGTGGAGACAGAACTAAATCCAGCGCTTCCACTACCCCAAATAGCTGACTGGCACACTCTCGGCAATTTCCTGACACGCAGCTCCAGCAGCTGGATCAAGGGAAGGAACTGCATGCGCAGCACCCATTTGCCCCGTGATTCCTTCTCCAACTAGGGATATGCTGCCACATGGGTACGCCCCATAGTTGTTTGATCGGGAAGATATAAATATCCCTCTTACTTCCGGAGCGAGATACTGCTTATGTTTAGAAAACTAAGCTTCAAAGTGGGGATTTGAACTTCGGTTTCCAATATCCACATTCAATATGCTTTATGTACTTTTGTATAAATCCAGATCTGCCACAACTGCATCCAAAGTCATTTTTAGAGCAAAGGGGACACGTGGATCAGGCAGACTGAGCCTTCCTCTCTTTTACAGCCTTGTTTTTTTTTTACCTCACTTTTTACTCGCATGAGTTTTAACACCTGGAGGTAAATGGGAAGAGCTGGGAGATTTAGGTATCCTCCTTTCATCTCTTAAAAATGGAAATCTTCCATTGTTATCACACTTCATGTACAGAAGGGGCTGGTCCAGATTTTTTTTAAAAAAACTAATCTGTGTTAGTACATATAGACTGAGAATTAAACATGAATCATACTTTTTAAAAAACTTTTTCGTAGTTTTATTTAACTAAGAGCCAGTTGCACAGAATGGTGAACTTTTATTTACATAGTGTTGTAAACATGAACAGCTTTATCACAACCATCATGTAATGACCACTAACAATTCATTAACAGAAATTTTAAGTTGATCACTCAAATCTTTTAGTTTTTATGCTTTTCCACTCAATTTGCACCATTTTGAGTCCATACGAAAAGTTGTATGATTTTTGTGCAAGTCTGTTCTAATTGCACACATTTTTGTATGCATCTTTACCTAGTAACCGCAATTTTGCAAAATTCCTAACGTAAGACATTTTACTTGCACTAATTCATGAATTTTCATCAGTACTGTCTCCTCCAAAATGTGGGTTGGTTTTATGAATTTCATTACATTTGGAGAAGAGTGACATTTGAAGCATGACTGGATTTCAGTCCATAACTGAAACAGTAACTTAAAATGCAAATTTAAATTATTTTTTCCCTCACCCATATTAATTATATTTGGAATTTTAAAATATCTTGGTTTCTTCTCTTCTCTGATCAGCCCAGGCTTTGGTTTTCATAGGAAGGGGGAATAACAAACGGAAAAATAAATTAAACTGCCCTCCTGCATCTCCCACTCTTCATTAGAAAGGCTGAAAGTAAAGTAATGAACCAGAACAGGCATTAATCATTTAAACATTATTTGACCTCGGTATCTTTGATGTTATATTTCATTAATGAGTGCTGCTAATGGGTTTCTATTTCACCAGTGCCTTATAGGTTTTGCTGTGAAACCTATTTGAAACCTATTTGAGATTTCACTTTTGATTGTTGGTTCTGTTAACATTTCAGCATACTGATGGATGAATTGTGGGTCCTTTTTATAGTCCCTGTTAATAAAAGGGGGTCTTTTGGCCACAGCATTAGCTGCTTTGTAGTTTACCTAATTTTTGAAAGTTTGAAACAGTTGATTGGGATCAATCACAGAAAGCTTTGTGACTTCTCCAAGAAGGAAATTTCACTCTCTTCTTGGGAGCATAATTCAAAATTCTATGAGTTCCAAGACTTATATATACCAAGTTATTTTAAAGCAGTGGTTCTCAATCTTCCTAATGCTGTGACCCCTTAATACAGTTCCTCATGTTGTAGTGACCCCCAATCATATAATTATTGCAATGCTACTTCACAACTGTGATTTTGCTATTGTTGTGAAGTGTGATGTAAATATCTGATATGCAGGATGTATTTTCATTCACTGGACCAAATTTGGCACATATACCCAATATGCCCAACTTTGAATACTGGTGGGATTGGAGGGAGAGATTGTCATTTGGGAGTTGTAGTTGCTGGGATTTATAGTTCACTTACAATCAAAAAGCATTCTGAACCCCACCAATGGAGGAATTGAACCAAACTTGGGACAGTTATAGTTCACCTACAATCAAAGAGCCTTTTGAACTCCACCAAAGATAGAATTGGGCCAAACTTCCCCCATGATCAACAGAAAATGCTGTGTTTACTGATGATCTTTCATGACCCCCCTGACACCCCCGTGTAACCCCTCTGGGGGTCCCGACCCCCAGGTTGAGAAACACTGTTTTAAAGGCTTTGGCCAGCATCTTATTTAGTATTTATAAGCTGGACTTGCAATTTCATATCATTTAGGAGTTATATTTATGTTTGGTAATGAGCACACCTGACTCCCAAAGCCAGGCAGCGTCCTGATCTATGGGTTTTTTGAAACACTCCCTGTCAAGGTGTGGAAAATCTTGACTGTGGTACTCCCCCAATTGTGTGATGTGTTGCAACAAGCAACTACAGTAGAACCCCATGAGGTCTCTCTTGTTGCTAATCTCAAGGGGCTCCACAGCCAGAGTGCTGCAGGCATATTTTCTCTGTATGCAGTTTCCAGTACATTGGAAACCCTGCTGTGGGAGTGCTACTCGGCTTGAGAAGTAAGGTTTGTTTGGGAGTTGGGGGGGGGGGGCATGTATGGCATTAACATAAGTAACTGTGACAAAAGAGGTGTCTTGTTGTACTACTGCTTAATGATGCAAGATCTTGACCTGTATTTTCCCAGGTTTAAAATCTTCAGGGCAGTCTGACTGTTGGTGCCACCACCATTTGCAACATGTCTGATGAGATACTTAAGAGAGGTCCTGTGGTGTTGATTCCAAGGCTATAGAATTCCTGTGTGTTTTTCTCTTCTGCTGGGAGGCAAGGAGATTTCTATTCAGTCAGGCCTTTGTCATCTCAGCTAGTCTGTTGTTAAAATGGATTTGCCGTAGCTGTTTGGGTACTGGCTCAATCTTTTGATACGTTTTTAATTTTTGGTTTTGGTCAATGGCCAACTTTTATTTTTAATTGTGTACTTTCGTAAGTCACTTGGGCCTCTCTCTCTCTCTCTTTTAGTAGAAAGGCAAGATATGAATTTTATGTCTATATTCATCTACCTGTAAATTAGTATTCTTCTTTCATACTATGCCATGTGGGAAGATCAAATAACAAGAACAGTTCAAATTGACTGCACGCAACGCCACAGGTTAACAGTTGGAGAACTTCTAATTATATTGCACGAGGAGGGAGCTTTTTAGGGTACATCCCACCATGAAAACCTGTCAGTCTTTTCTGAATTGCTCTCCAGGCATCAGGAAACTTCAGGAGGTCAAAAGGCTACATCAATTGCATGGGAACTTGGGAAGTGACACCTACCTCTGATACACACCCACCACTTTCAACTGCTTGCTTTGAGCAAAAGGTGTGTGTGTGTGTGTGTGTGTGTGTGTGTGTGTGTGTGTATGAATGCATGTTTTGAAAGAAAGTAAACATTTCTATGTATGCTATAAATGAATAAATAGGTATGTGTATATTTAAAAGATTGTTGTGGAAATAAAATGAAATGATGGGTGAGAATACAAATGAGATATGCCTCAGAAGTAAACAACTTTGTCCACCTCTATTCAGTTGCAATTTCTTCCTACTTCGCTGTGTTTTGCCAGGTTGCAGGACATGCACACAGGCTGGTCCTTTGCTCACACAAAGAACTAGACTGAATGATTATAATGGACACTTTAGTAACCTATAAGTATTGAATCTGAGCTAGTTCAGACAGATTAATGCATACTGTATATGTTTATGTATACATCTAGACATTTTAGTCAAAGATTGACCCCAATAAACTATGTCAACATATCCACAACTTAATGTAAGTACTACACCTTAACTCTTACCAAAAAAGAAACTGACCCCCCTCTACTGTTTCCACCGTGGTGCCATTCCTGTCTTATTTGAATGCCTTGATGGGAAGATAGCATTGGTCGCAAGGGACAGCAGACCCCTGAAGTGGTACTTATGTGTTCCTCTCTCCAAAGAATTATGCTTGACTTATCTATGGGTTACATCACAATCCATACTTTTAGCCACAAAACATGCCCTCGACTTATATACGAGGTCAGCTTGTACACAGGTAGATATGATACTTTTAATTTCAATGATAAATCTTTATTCTTTGCAGCACTTTTTATAATCTTTGCAACCTTGGCAAAGAAAGGTAAAATATTTCCCAGATTAGAAATAAAGAAAAAGAAAAAAAATAACCTTCAATAACTGTGAATTTGATCCTTCATTTGTAAAATAATATCAATAAGCTGTAACATTAATAGGCTAGCATCCTGTTGGGAAGTTATTGTCATCTTAAACCAATTTATAATCATGTTGAATTGTGCTGTTGTACAATGACCATATTCACAGAAGTGTAGGGAAGATGTATGCACTCCATCAGGTCTTTTGTGCAAGTGGAGCCAGCAGTGTGTCCCGGTGCACAGTGTGTCTCAATGTCCAGTAGGAATCCCTGTTGCACAAAGTGACATCTTCCCCAACAGAAGTCCCAGGAGTATAACAACACTGTGTATTGTCAAAATTGACTAGCATAGTTGCATATCATGTTTGCAATGCTGAAGTATTATTGTAAATGTATGCATTGTAACCTCAGATGCAGGGTCTTGACTTTAGCTTTGTTCATACTGGAACTTAATTTAAACTTGAAATGGTTGTCATTCCAAAACTATGCAATGCATCAGTAGTTTGAACCTGTTTTCAAGATCCTGTAAGGTACATTCAGCTATAACAAAATAAGTAGACACTTCTGTATTGTTCTTGTGGTCTTCACCAGCCAATAAATTTAATGTTTTGGGGAAAAGGTTGGGATCAAGAAAATGTAGGGCCTGGGGTGTGTGACAGGGCAAATGTTTTATAGTTCTATCTGTACCCAATCCAGGATCACTACCACTATAATATATGGGAAGAAGTGTAAAAAAAGATTGTGTGAATAAATAAATAATTTTCCTGTCTTTTTCTTTGAAACAGCTAATATGCCTAAGGATTATCCTAACCAGCTTGGTGATGTAGTGGATTTTATTCAAGCCACTATACAAAGACTGAAGCGGTCACCAGATAAACCAACTCCATTTTTCTCGAAACGGGAAAGAAATCGGCAGAATGCAGACAAAAACAAAAATAATTCCAGCAGCAGAAAGGGACGGAGAGGACAAAGGGTCAAAAATCGGGATTGTGTCTTAGCTGAGATACACTTAAACGTGACCGACTTGGGGTTGGGATACACAACCAAAGAAGAGCTGATTTTTCGATATTGTAGTGGTTCGTGCGAATCTGCCGTAACCCTGTATGACCAAATTTTAAACAATTTAACTCAAAACAGAAAGTTGGTCAGTGACAAAATCAGACCACAGCCTTGTTGCAGACCCATTGCTTTTGATGATGACCTTTCATTTTTGGATGATGACCTATCAACTTACCATATACTGAGAAAACATTCCGCTAAAAAATGTGGATGCGTCTGACGTCCTTTGGTGTTTCGACACTGCTATGATATTGCATTCCTGCTAAAATGGCAAAGAAGGGACCAAGGCTCCCCAAGAGAAGGAATGGTAGCTCTGAATAAAGGAAGAGGACCAAGCATACAGGAGAACGGCAATTGCGGGGAGCCTGGTTGATTGAAATCCAGCACAGGATGATTGGAGAAGATACAACCATTGGGGGTCTTTGTTTCTACAGGAACGCAAACGGACATCAATGCTCAGGGCAGACATCCAAGATGGATGAAGGTGACTGCCACCATTTGCATTGAGGTGATCCACCATGGGCAGATATTGGCTTAGCAGGTGCTTAATAACACAGCCTCTGTTTGATAAGTGGCTTTATAAATTACCGAATTAGAATTAACAGTCACTACTGCTAGCCTTAACTTCAGAATGTCAACCTAAGACAGACATCCTCAAAATGCCACCCTCCAGCTTATTGGGCCTCCAACTCCCAGAATTCCTGGCCATTCAACAAGCTGGCTAGGGCTTCTGGGAGCTGGAGGCCCAAAAAGGTGGAGGACCTCCATTTGAGGATGCTTGATTTAAGAGAATTGCAAATGGTGGTAATTTTAGGAGTTCATAATTTATGGGCAGCTAAGCCATAAGGTGCCAGTTAACAACTTTAAGAAAAAGAATATGGTTGGTGAATTGCGAGAAACTTAAGGCATAACTGCCTTCTTTCTCGCTGTTCCTAGTAGAACCACCTGTCCTACCAAGGCACATGGCTTTCTCCCAATGAAGTCTACTCATGAGAATTGTAGTTTGAACAGATGCAATATCTAGCATTTACCACTAGGGCATTTACCACTGGGTACAGACAGATGAAGATCCTCCGAGCAGAGCAAGCAGGAAAATGGTGCAAAATTAAAGAACAAAGTAGCAGAAAAGGGACTGGTGGTTAGAAGGGAATTATATTTGAAAGGAAGACAAAATGCACAGGTAGGGAAGACAAAAAGGTTGGCTCCACTGAAGCTGCTGCACACCAAAATAATCACATACACAACTCTGCACTGGGTTGTGATTGTTTAAAGCACGGGTCCTCAAACTTTTTAAACAAAGGGCCAGGTCACATTCCCTCAAACTGTTGGAGGGCCGGATTATAATTTGAAAAAAACATGAATGATTCCTATGCACACTGCACATATCTTATTTGTAGTGCAAAAAACACTTAAAACGATACAATAATTAAAATGAAGAACAATTTTAATGAATATAAACGTATTAGTATTTCAATTGGAAGTATGGGCCTGCATTTGGCTGATGAGATAGGATTGTTGTTGTTGTTGTGTGCTTTCAAGTCGTTTCAGACTTAGGTTGACCCTGAGCGAGGGACGGGTAAATGACCTTGGAGGGCCACATCTGGCCCTCGGGCCTTAGTTTGAGGACCCCTGGTTTAAAGCATAGTGTTTCAGATTTTCTAACTTCTGGCAACTCTCGGATGTCAATTTGTTTGCCAAGCAATTGTTTGGTTTCTTTATTGAGCTGATCCAGCAAGCTATATTGAAAGCCCTATTTGAAGCAGAGCTGGGGTGTGCAAGCTAAGGATGGGAAATGTAACTATTTGGGGCTCCAAATGGAGGGCAACACAGGAGATTATCCAAGCTCTGCTGAAAGACAGTGTAATGAATAGAGCTCGGGCACATTCTATGAAGAGCTCAGAGTTCTTGAAGACTGGTGGTTAGGCCTATTGGGTTTATTTGGACTACCCAAACCCAACTGAAAATACAACTTAGAATTCTGTCAATATTCTCTTATAGCTGTATATTTAAAGCTATTAGTGTTGGGCAGGTTGTCATTCATGCCCGCCATTGCTAATTTTCTCATCGAGGAACACCTGATAACATTGTAAAGAACCCTGGGGCTTGAAATCCAGTAACTCTAAGGTCAGTTTTAGAATACCTAATTTAGCCTCCATGCTCATTTTATTGTGGTAGTGGAGAAATCACTAGGGTGCCCCTGCTTTCTGTAATATGACAGCATCTCCACTTTGCACCATGAGAGAAGTGCTACTCCGTGCAGAAGAAACCCTTGCTGCAGCTTCTCCTCTCGTGGGTGGGGTAACTTTCAGAAAATTGGGTTAACTCTGGCTTGGAGAAGGGCCAGGCACAGATGTCTCTCACAGGGTATGGGGTGTCTCATGTTACCTGGTGGGACAGGAAGTAGTGGCACTTCTGAAGTTCTCACACCACTGGAGTAACCTGAGTACTAGGTCCAAGATGCTAGCAAAAATATTTTTAGTATATTGGGCACAAGTCAAGCAGGGGTTTCAATAAGCTAGCTAAAGTTCCGCACAGACTTGAAAACCTATCCCAAGCAAACTGTACCAAAGGGGCCTGCTTTGTTAGTTCTATCTTACATAGAATTGAACTTTCATATGATTATTCTGTTGGGGGAGGGAGAGAGTTGGGTTCGGTCCTCCTTTTCTGCTCTCTGAGAAAGCAAGTTGTGTTTTTAATCACTTATTCCTGCTTGGACTACATAAGAAAGATATGTGGATCTTTGTTTTTCTTTTTTCTTTGTGGTTTACAAAAGGACTAAGATCACTTACTTAATTAACTACATTTCTATTTGGGGTCGTCATGAGTGAGCAGAGACTACTTGATGCAATGCATCCAGTCAGAGACAAATCTAGAGAAAAAAATATTTATTGAGATTTAAGTTATTATAATGATTATTATTTATTACAGTTCGTTCATGAGTTTTCCTTTCCTTTATTTATTAAAGCTTCTTTCTTCAAAACAGGTGCCAAAGTTACAATGAGACAGTGATGCTGGGAACAAAGATTATTGGTGGGGGTTGTCGTTAAGTATTACAAAATAATAACAAGAGTGCAAACACTTTTTTTTAAAAAAAAAGATCACTTACTTTACCTTTTGAACAAAAATTAAAGAAGGACCTCACAAATAACAGCTTAGTTTGTAGCACTTCTATTCACAACACTTGACTCAAAAAGGGGGTTTATCATTGAACAAGATGGATTCACAAGGCATTTTGAAAGTAAAAGTTATGAGTCCAAATGGAGATTGAGTTCTGGCTTTGGGACACCAAAAACAAATGGACACTTTCAATTTAGTCACTGAATAACATGATTCCAACCCATGTTTCATTTCCTTCTGCATTACGGTACACACACAATCCCTAGATGTGTGTCTTTTGCAATCCCAGATCAGCAGAATTTCTAAGCTTTGATAAAGAATTTTAGGGATTTTTCTTCCTTTTAATCCAGGTATATTCTGGTGATGGAAAAGGTCATCAAAAATGCTAGGATATTGTATATGTAAATGTATTTCTAGTTCTGTATTGATTTTCTCTGAGATTTCTTATAAACCATTTTCAACACAATTTGGACATCAAGATTACATGAAGCAGAGAAGCTTCCTTTTGGATAGAAAACAATTGTTTTCAAAAATGCCTGGTGGATTCAACTGCACATAGATGAGGCATAGGCAAACTTTGGCCCTCTGGCTGTTAGGAATTGTGGGAGTTGAAGTCCAAACACATGGAGGGCTAAAGTTTGCCCATGCCTAATGTAGAGTAACCTACATACAGATTTACTATTCAACAATTCATACTGTCTACTGTAGCTGGAAGTAGGCAACAGGAACATACACATACTAATATGCTCATTGAAATCATTTCACAAGTTGTAGGTTCTAGAGGTCTCCAACTCTCTAGTAAATGCTGTTTGGTAGAAAAGGAGAGATGTTGTGGCCAGACAAGTAAACACTACAGCCTTGCCTTAGCTGGGAATCAAAGTATCTTCATGGCCAAGAACAACAAAATACTGTGATGGCTGCAAATTGAGGGGGTCTGAAAAAAATACCTTGTTCCACATTTCGCAACTTTATTTGCTTTTGGTAAGCAATCTCAAATTGGGTTGAAGGTAGAAACAGCCATTGATCCATGTCATTTTGAAAAGTGTTTACATACTTTGATTTAACTCCAACTTTTCCAACCTGCAACCTTCAGATGTGTTCAGACACAAGTGGAAACTCCTTCTTTGGAGACTTTTAAACAGAGGCTGGATGGCCATCTGTCGGGAGTGCTTTGAATGCAATATTCCTGCTTCTTGGCAGGGGGTTGGACTGGATGGTCCACAAGATCTCTTCCAACTCTATGATTCTAGGTGTCATAACCTCCTGCCACCATTGATTTTAGGTTGCAATAGAACACATCTGGAGGGGACTCAGTTGGGAAGGCGGATGGATTGGATTAGTTATTGCCCTAATCCGGTTTTATGCATGAATGTAGATTTATGCATATGATGCTGATGTGGATTAAAATAGAGGCACATGAAGATTTGTTCAGTTATTTTCATTTAGGTCTTCTAATATACTATATGTAGATCTAATATATATAAATGTATTTATCTGTAGATCAGAAGACCTAGATGCTACACTGGGTTTCATAGCAGGAGAAATGCTGGAAATAAATAAATTTAAAATACAGTAGATCTTCCACATTCTCAGAGGTTAAGGCTGCAGGACCCCAGTGAGAGTGGGAAAGCATGGACTGAAAGAAAAAAAACACGAGAGAACACATCTCTAGGAATCTGTAGATCAGTAGTTTTCAACCTGTGGGTCCCCAGATGTTTTGGCCTTCAACTCCCAGAAATCTTAACAGCTGGTAAACTGGGATTTCTGGAAGTTGTAGGCCAAAACACATGGGGACCCACAGGATGAGAACCACGGCTCTAGATCCACCTGAGTGATCCTATGGTCAACTTCTGCCGGAAGGTGGTAATCAAACCCATGAATAATCAAATCCACTAGTTAAACCCATAAATTTGGAGACACAATTGTATACTGAATGCAGATCCTGAACAAAGGAGGCAAACTGTTGTGTCTGTTTAGAGATTGCTTAAAGCCAGCATAATGTCACTGCAAAAATCCCAGTATGGTTAAAGGTATTCTGTTTGCGTTAAGAACTCCACCACATTTCTGTAAAAGGCCCGGCCCTTATGAGTTGGTGTTAGCTGCTAAAAATGTTATTCTAAGACACCAAGTCATTTAACACATTTTCTCTCATCTGTCTCTTCTCATTTTGACTACATATGACAGAACGTTTTGCAAACATTGGTTATATTACTGCTAAAAACTGGTTCTAGGGGCTTCTTTTTAAACATTATCAACTCATCTAAACCTGTCTTGTAGCAAATCAATCTATTGGTCAATTTCCCCCCAGTGTTAGTAATACTGACTTGCTGGAACCTTCTTAAGTTCATAGGTTGAGATATTTCCCCATCCTCTTCACCGTGATGTTTTAATTGGAGAAGGCAGGATTTGAACCTTCTGTATCGGGCATGAGCAAACTTGACCTCTCCAGGTGTTTTGGACTTTAACTCCCACAATTGCTAACAGCCGCAAAAGGAAGGGGCCTGAGGCTGTTAGGAATTGTGGGAGTTAAAGTCCAAAACACCTGAAGAGGCCAAATTTGCCCATGCCTGCATTATAAGAACATTGAAAAAGCACACATTTTATATTTCATTTAACAAGAACCCTATGTCTACTATAACATGGAGTGATAGGATTGCATCTTAAAAGTGTCCTTTTATTCTTTCAACACTTCATATCCACTTCACCTCTCATTTACTGTAGGTCACTTCTTTAAAGATTCCTGTGAAGACTCACTTATTTCAATGGGTGAGATTTAAGATTTTAATACTCTCATTGTAACTAAGGAGTTATAAATTGGCTGGTTTGTATCCAAATACCAGAATCTGGAGATGGTGAAGTCATGGTGCCACAAAGCTGGACAATCCATCAGGTTTTTATCCTAGCCCGGTGGTTCTCAACCTGTGGGTCCCCAGATGTTTTTGGCCTTCATCTCCCAGAAATCCTAACAGGTGGTAAACTTGCTGGGATTTCTGGGAGTTGTAGGTCAAAACACCTGGGGACCCATAGGTTGAGAACCACTGTCCTAACCATACAAAACATTTTGCCTTTCAACTGTTTACAAGATTTTGCACAATGTCTTCTGATAATTTAGCTGAAACATTTACGATGTCCTCCTGTGCTTTCATGACTCATCCCAGTCAACATACCAAGTTGCAACCCAGCCTGACTTAAATGGATAAGAGTCCCATTGGAAATTCTTGCCTGCCCCATTAATAAGTATTTTGGCAACACTATGTATGAACACGGGTTTGTATATTTAGGCTGTCCTCTGCTGTGATATACATTTAGCACTTAGCATAATCCTGATTTCAGAAAACATGATCTCTGAATGATTCTCTTTGATTAGATCAATGGTTCTCAACCTGTGGGTCCCCAGGTGTTTTGGCCTACAACTCCCAGAAATCCCTGCCTGTTTACTAACTGTTAGGTTTTCTGGGAGTTGAAGATGAAAACATCTGGAGACCCACAAGTTGAAAACCACTAGATTAGATTAACTTTCAGCACTTCACAGTAGTTCAGCATTTGCTGAGAGCATTAAGGGTTGATAAGTTTGCTCTGAGCTGTTTTCCAGACCATGTCAACCTCTAATGCTAACATTCAAAAAGGTACAAAAAAGGTAAAGTTTGTGATATTTTTTTGCCTGTATGAAAAATAAATAATCTAAACCAGGAAAGCATCTTTCTTTGGGGATTGTATTCACCTACAATTTACGTCTCAGACATTTGTGTTAACCAACCAAAGTTCTCTACAGACTTTATTTTTGTACAATATGCATTTTATAAACTTTTTATGAAATAAAGCTCATTTCTATTGTTACGTGGATGCGCGTCTTCATTCTTGCACCAACTACCTTGTGGATTGCTCTTGTTCTTTTCCCTTTTGAAAACAAACATTAACATCTGACCAGAATAAGTAAAGGTAAAGGTTTCTCTTGACATTACGTCCAGTCGTGTCCGACTCTGAAGGGTGGTGCTTATCTCCATTTCTAAGCAGAAGAGTCATAGACACCTCCAAGGTCATGTGACCAGCATGACTGCATGGAACGCCATTACCTCCTTCTGAAGCAGTACCTATTGATCTACTCACAGTTGTATTTTTCAAACTGCTATGTTGGCAGAAGCTGGGACTAACAACTGGAGTTCACCCCGTCCGTAGATTTGAACTGCCAACCTTTCCATCAGCAAGCAACCTTTCCATCAGCTTAGAGGTTTAACCCTGTGCACCACCATGCCCCCCTTTCTGAGCAGAATATAAAACAGTTAATCTGAGTTAGTGGTTGGAGGACTCAGTTCAAATCCCTGCTTAACTTTGGAAATCCAATGGATGAGTTTGAACAAATCATATTCTCCCAGCCTTAGAGGGAGGCAATGACAAACCTCTTCTGAATACAATGTGGTGGTGAAAAGACTTGGACCAGCCCTACCTTTTCAATGCAGAATTTTTGAAAATAGAAGCAATTACCTAAAGCCTAACACAACCAAACATTTAAGGCCAATTCAGAGGATTGTTGTTAAGTCAGAATTGACCTGAAGGCATTTAATAACAATAATCAGAAAATAACATTCACACATATTTCTGATGTGTCTCTCACCAGTTGGTACTGTTGACAGACATATCAGAAATATATCTTGAGTGTGATATATCCGAATATACAGAACCCATGAAAGGTTATAGAATGAATCAAGTAATATTAGAAATATGCAAAATATCTATATTGTTCATTATATAAGCATTCTCACAAAAGACATACGTTACCCAAATGGGTGCAATATTCAATTCCCACGCAGGGGTGATAGATCAACAACTGAATAGTTCAAAGAGATAAATCCATAGTTGGCCTCGAAAGGCTGATTAAACTCACAACGGTGAGTATTTGTAAAGTTCCAAATTTAACCCCCGATGGGGAATGACAAATAATAACGGCGTCAAATGCCAATAAAGCGGATTTTCCAAGGCGTCGCAAAGTGAATGCTAGGAAAATCAAAATAAATCTTCCTGGTCTAAAGACCCAAGTTGGACGCGGAGGAGTGGAATGAAACTCTTCCAAGCGAATGGAAAGGCCGACGGAGTAGCAATGCGGGATGGAGAGGCCTTAAAATCCATTTCACCGTAAAATTCGGTTTTCTCAAGGCGAATCAACAAGAGCGTCCATTATCTGAAAATTAACATCATCATCAAAAAACAGGGTAATGCCCCAAATAATAATACACAATAACGTTTGGCAATATAAGGTATACATACCAAGTAATCATACATCATGACCCAGGCTTAGTAGCTCATTAGGGTGACCCAAAGGTGGGAGACTAGAGTAACAGGGGGGATATATATATCATTCACAAGGGTTCAAATTAGTGAGCTGAGGGAGATGACGTCATTCAACCCGTTTGGCCACTCTGAATTGAGAAGGAGTGTCCATTTAATTTCAGCTGAGCGTAAACAGTCATTCGAATTCTGATGAGGTAAAGGTTTAACTTGTTCAAGAATCCTCAGTTTTAAAGAAGCCGCAGTGTGTTTTTTCTCTTTGCAGTGTTTATAGAAGGCCGAATCTTCAGATGCTTTGTTCAATTTACTTCTATGTTCAATAAAATGGGTGCGGACCTCCCTCGAGGTCATTCCCACGTAAACAAGAGAACAGTCACAAGAAATCCCATAAATGACGGATTTGGAAGCGCAGGTCCCATAATCCCTGATTTTGAAAGTTCTATTTTTGGATATGCTGTAAATTTCTTTTTCTTGAGAGATATTATTACACACTGAGCAATGACTGCAAGGTTTAGATCCTGGACTCATAATACTCCTAATGGGTGGTCTATGTCCATGGTAGTGTACCACAAAGTCCTTTATATTGCGGGTACGTTTATGAGCTATCAAAGGAAATTCGGACAAGCCTGGAATATCTTTGACCAATGGCCAAAATTGTTTGACCACATTGGCTAGGGTCTTCGAATGGGGCGTGTAAGTCAATGGCCATACTATACGTTGAGATTGACTCCGCTGGGTCTTTAGACCAGGAAGATTTATTTTGATTTTCCTAGCATTCACTTTGCGACACCTTGGAAAATCCGCTTTATTGGCATTTGACGCCGTTATTATTTGTCATTCCCCATCGGGGGTTAAATTTGGAACTTTACAAATACTCACAGTTGTGAGTTTAATCAGCCTTTCGAGGCCAACTATGGATTTATCTCTTTGAACTATTCAGTTGTTGATCTATCACCCCTGCGTGGGAATTGAATATTGCACCCATTTGGGTAACATATGTCTTTTGTGAGAATGCTTATATAATGAACCATATAGATATTTTGCATATTTCTAATATTACTTGATTCATTCTATAACCTTTCGTGGGTTCTGTGTGTTGTGGCTTTGTAGCCCCAGAGCACTGTGATTTACTTACATATATCCGAATATGACATATCACGTCACTATATTTTGGTGCTTCTCATGGAGCAGAAAATAGTGCTTCCTCTATATCAAAGTGCTTAGCAGCCAAGTGCCAGGATCAAATAGGAATGCTGACAGAATCAGGAGGTGCAGCTACACTGTAGAATTAATGTAGTCTCACACCACTTTAACTGTCATGGCTCAATGGTGTGGAATCATGGGAGGTATAGTTTGGTGAAGCACCAGCACTCCTTGGCAGAGTATGTCTCGGGATGGGTTCGTGAAATGATTTATCGTTTCCAAAACACAACCTCCCTGAACTGCTGCAAGCTGGATAACAAGTGTCCCAGAAGCAAGCAAAATAAAGCAGTCCTTTTACAGCAAAAACACTCTTCAACCCATATTTCAGCAGAGTCCAGCTGCAAGCATATAATCTGTTTAATATGCACTGTTTAGTAAACTCAGGTTTTTATCCAAAATATTCATAGGCTTTAATCTTCACCATTGCGGTATATACAAATGTACAGTCAGGATAAGCAAATCCACTTTCAGCCTTGTTCTTACAAATGAGCAGATCCTCAGAGAGCCACATACAGAATAGACCAGGCATGGACAAACTTTGGACTTCCAAGTATTTTGGACTCCCAACTCCCACAATTCCTAACAGCCTATTGGGAGTTGAAGTCCAAATCACCTGAAGGGCCAATATTTGCCCATACCTGGAATAGATAGATACAAGGAGTCACGCCGGAAAAAGAAAGATGGGACCTTGCATCCACCTTTTATAGCCACCTGCTGACAGGTCACCAGTAAGGGACAATAGCTTATGTATCCCATTGCAATACACCTTACATGACCATTACCACATCCCCTTAGGTATTTCATCATGGCATTGCCCAGGTGCTATCAATATTTCACATGTTGACCAAACAGTATTTTTCTATGACTACAAATGCTGTGCCATTTCTATCTAACAGAGTAGGCTAAAGAGCTTGTAACTCCCAAGATGCCATAGCCATGAGACATGACAATTAAAATGGTGTCAAATTCCAATTTATGATTCTATTTATCTCTTGCACTTACAGAGATGCTTTGCAGGCAAAGGCTGCTTCTTTCTTCCCAAATGTACAAGAGTTCTGGAGGCTTCTAACACAACTCTGTCCACCCCTATCCCAGCCATTGATCAGCTGCAAAGGTGCAACTAGATGTTTTCTGAGTCCACCTGCCCAGGTACCCCTTCTCACATGAAAAGGAAACAGCTATTTATTTTGACTGACAGTTAAAGGTAACTTTGTCCTCAGGATTACTAAGGCACCCAGGTAGCCCCTGTACCCCTGTGGCCAATCAGAAGCTTGGGAGCACAGTTGTGGCTGGAAACTTCTGGCTCTCCTGTACACGCCTGGGACAGAGGTACCAGGTATCTCTGTGCACGGACTTTCAAATCACTTGAGCTAGCACAGTGGTTCCCAACCTGTGGTCCATGGACCACCAGTTGTCTGCATGGCCAAAATATCTGGGAACCCACAGGTTGAAAACCACTGCCTAGCTATATGCAAAGCAATGACAGCAGTGAAATACCCTTATGTGTCTTTGGAGGACCGTTGAGAACTTCCAGGAGATGCCTGCTACTGGACTTGTGGTTTGTGAAAACCAGAATCTGGCCATTCTTTGGTGCCTGACTTTGCTCAGCCAAATGATAGATGCAAGCAGAATTGCAAGCCCATGAGCACACTAAGTCATTACTAACAAACCTATTTATAACTTCTTTTTAAAAGTCATGTAGAAGCTCCTAATTAGTGGTGTAAATAGGATCAAAAGAGAAAGGGGATCACATGTACCTAACAATGTGCAACATGATTAGCACATTAAGATCCTTCTCCTGGACAGGGGTGTCATATAGAAACCTAACACTTTGCAGAGTGAGGCAGTCACTGGATTCAGAGACTGCTGTGGGAATGAGAAGGCAGCAATGGTTAGGAATGGAGGCGAAATTAGGTCCAAACATAGATGATGTTGTTGCTGTTGTTGTGTGCCTACAAGTCATTGATAGTAGCCCTAAAACCTATCACAGGGTTTTCTGGGGGCTGACAGCATGTGATCTGCCCAAGGTCATCCAGTGGGTGTCCATGGTCAAGCAAGGAATTGAGCTCTGGTCACTAGAGTCATTGTCCACTATACCATGCTGTACAGACATCAAATTCAGGCTGCTTGAAACCATAAGTAAACTGGAGTGAACCAAAATCCAGATTCTTTAGAATTCTGTGATCCAAACAAGCAAATAAAATGCATATATTAAAGAAAAATATATACACAATTTCATATATTTGGAAGAAAATATACAGAAAACTGCCTTGTGTTAAGAAAATGGAATTAGGCTAGGAAAAGTGTATTGCAAAAATATATTAAGAAAAAGCATGTTCATTGTGCAACCTCATTTTTGGTGTGTATAAAGACTAATGTAAAAGTTGGCTGAAACTAATTTGTAGTCATGGAAATAAGGAACTTGGCAAAAATGAAATTCATTCACCCATTCATGGTCTCATTCCCCATCTCTCCTAGGTTTCCCTACCCACATCCTAGCTTTCCTACTTAAGCTAGCCTATTAACCTCTGATGTGACGGAGGCTGTCTCACTGCTAGTGCTGAATTAACACCATTTGGTTTCTTTTCTTCAACCAAGAGGAGTGATCCCATATTAACCAATAGCTTCAGGTGGTGAAAAGACTTGGACCAGCCCTAGCTTTTCAATGCAGAATTTTTGAAATTAGAAGCAATTACCTAAAGCCTAACACAACCAAACATTTAAGGCCAATTCAGAGGATGGACACACTCTGCACTCTAAATCTTCTACATTAAGCCGGCCCCAAGAGAAGTTCATAGAATTTTTGTTGACACAACTTGCAAACTATAGTAATAATAATAATTTATTTATACCCCACCACCATCTTCCATATGGACCCGGAGCAGTTTACAAAATAGCACATAAAGATGCCCTACATAAAATACATAGTGCATAAAATAAAAATACATAAACCAGTTATATAAATTGGATAAAACCTCTATTAAAATAGAATCAATCAAAAGATCAATATCATCAATATAGCAGCCCAGCTGAATGCACAGAATGTGGATATAAAATGCTAAGTGATTGGCAATCAGTTCTGGTTACTGCCTAAATGTTATCAAATGCCTGCTGGAAAAACAAACTTTGCAACTCTTTCCTAAAGTGTTGTAGTGTAGGGGCTTGTCTAAGTTCCCTGGGGGGGACTTTTAGATCTTGCTTTAAGAATCTATCAGCCAGCATGGTCAGTAATTATCTAAAAAGTAATGTTTCCAAGTTCTACTCGTGAGTCACCTAATCCAGAGAACAATTCACCAGTGACTGAGCTAAATTGTGTCCACAATCACATACTTGATTTACCCAAGTTGATTCTCAAAATGAATGTTGAACAGTACATGCAATATTGATTTGTATATTGTGAACACTAACAAGAAGGAACACTTTGTGTCTTCTTGTTGTTATATACCTTCAAGCCATTTTGGGCTTATGGAAGCCCTATGGTAAGCCCATCACAGGGTTTTATTGGTAAGATTTGTTTAGTGGGGGTTTCCCTTTGCTCCCTCTGAAGATGAGAAAGTGATACTTGCCCAAGGTCACCCCAGGGTTTTGAGGGTTGAGTAGGGAGTTGAACCTGGCCTCCAGGATCTTAATTCAAAGCTCAAACCACTATACCATGCTGGCTTTCCAAATCTGATTTATAAGGTAAGGTAAAGGTTTTCCCCTGACTCTGGGGGTTGGTGCTCATCTCCATTTCTAAGCCGAAGAGCCAGCATTGTTCGTAGACACATTCAAGGTCATGTGGCCAGCAGGAATTAATGGAGTGCTGTTACCTTTTTGCTAGAGCTGTACTTATTGATCTACTCACATTACCTTTCAGTCAGGTAAGCTGATTTATACTTCCAGGGGGAGTATCTTGCCTGACTGGCACAATAACTAAAGAAAGTAGAGCCAAAAAATTCTTCCACATAAGTTCTTTCCACAATATATTGCTGTATTTAAAGTTCCACAAATGTGTCCATAATAACAAAAATATCACAGCGGTCTAGGCCTGCTATTATGTTTCTAGTATGAATCACATGGTATATTAACATAAACCAGGGCTGTCCAACTGGCGGCCCTGGGGCCGGATCCAGCCCCCCAGCCTGTTGGACACGGCCCCAGCTATGCCCCCAGCCGCCATTTTTAATTTTTTTAAAAAAAATCTAATTTTTTTTTAAAAAATGGCGGCCGGGGGGGGAGGGGGAGGCGGGGCAGGGAGGAGGAAGAGAGCTAGCTCCTCCTCCCTGCACCGCCCCCTCCGTCCCTCTCTCCGTGCCGAAAAGGAGGAGTAGGCGGCGCCAAGGGCAGCGCGTCACGCCAGGCCTGTGACGCGCTGCCCTTGGCGCCGCCTTCTGCTCTTTTTCGGCGGCTCCCCCGCCCTAGGAAGGGCGGGGAGCCGCCGAAAAGGAGGAGTAGGCGGCGCCAAGGGCAGTGCGTCACACCAGGCCTGTGACGCGCTGCCCTTGGCGCCGCCTTCTGCTCTCCCTCCTCCTCTTTCCCGGGCGCTGTGCCTTTCCCGGGCGCCGTGGCGCTCGGGACAGCCGCGGTGCCCGGGAAAGAGGAGGAGGAGGGAGAAATTCCTTCTCCACAGCGTCAAGCCGGGCAAGAGGCATGGCGGAATCGCCGTGCCTCTTGCCCAGTTTGACACTGCAGAAGGGAGGGAGGAGCAAAGGGGAGCCCCTCTCTGCGCCTCCCTTCCTTCTCCACAGCGTCAAGCCGGGCAAGAGGCATGGCGGAATCGCGTGCCTCTTGCCCAGTTTGACGCTGCAGAAGGGAGGGAGCAAGGGAACCCCTCTTTGCTCCGCCCTCCCTCCTACAGCGTCACTCTGGGGATCGCCCCCGCCCCCTGCTATTGGCCCCGCCCCTGCTCCGGCCCGCCAGGTGGTCAGCCACCAGACGTCCGGCCCTTGGGCCTATAGAAGTTGGACAGCACTGACATAAACCATGCAAGGCAAGCTATTTCTAATAACAAGAAAAGCTTAAACACAGTCAAGGCAACAGGCATTACTGCATCTATATCATATTACATAATCAAACAACAGAAATATTAAACCTAACAAATGTGTACTAACCTTAGAGTATCATGATAAGTATATAAACACGGCATAGGCCTGCGGGTCGGTACAATAGACAGAGGTTCGAGGTAACATTACAGATACTTAAAGGTACATGTAATCATTAAGAACACCTGATTACAATAGAATATCGCTTAGAGCTAATTTTTCGTTTAATCCCCATGGGGATTCGCATTTTAAATTATCCAGTTTCTTTCCAAGGTAAGTAGTCTTTGTTTCATGTCACTGTGGGGGATGGGATCACATCGTTCCAACACCAAAATCTTAAAGTCCTCAAACCCATGATTCTGTTCAATGAAGTGTGTGTAAAGTCTAGTACTGTCACATTTATTCTAAAAGCGAGAACGATGCTCCTGCGCCCTCGTTCTCACCTCCCTTATAGCAGGCCTAGACCGCTGTGATATTTTTGTTATTATGGACACATTTGTGGAACTTTAAATACAGCAATATATTGTGGAAAGAACTTATGTGGAAGAATTTTCAAGCTGATTTATACTACCTGCTGATATTGATGCCGACTTTCAGAATATTCAGATTCTGAGCCATTTCCTACTACCTGAGATTTCTCCCTTTCGTGATCATATTGTGCCCTACTGGTAAATCCAGAAGAAGCAGAAAAGATGAGCGGCACCTAGCAAATACTTTTCCACCTCCCTCCAGAAGATTAAATGTCTAACAGACATGCCCCCACACATACGCAACAGCACATTGTCCAGCAGTTAATCATGTTCTGTCCTAAAACTGTCTTTCTTAAGACCTTGAGTCCCAAAGAGGAACTTTTTGCACAGCATGATGCAAACAAGGAATCATTGTGAACCCCGGTGTTAGAAAAAATCAAGATAGGGTTGAAACAGCCAATTCAAATGCTACAATTGACATGTTTTCGCCCTGGTTTTCATTTTACAAATCAGAATGATGTGGGTGTGTGAAAGGGAGAGATAAGGACTTTTAGAATTTAGGATATAGTCACACTCAATAGACTATATCCTAAATTCCCTTGTAGTTGAAGCAGATTGAAATTTGAAACTGAACTGCCTTCTCGCTAGAGATGCTCAGGATTGTAGCCTGGTGAGCAAGGGATGGTGCCTACAGTGTGATGGAACAGGGTTAGTCATTGGACTTGTTTGGCAGAGAAGCAACCCACTGACAACTCTGAAACTCGCAGAAGAAAAATAACTCTTCCTGCCCCAAAAGGGCTGGATGAAAGGGCGGTTAGAACAGCTCTTACACCCTTGCAGTCTATTATTATGAAATCACTGACCTTCATCAAGCACTACCTTGGTCTGTCCTTCAGAAGATGGGGGTGGGATTAGGTCAATGCCAAATGCATCTGCAAGTGTCCTTAGCTGGAAATGACAGCAGGCACCCTTCCACTATACAAAGAGCCCCAAATGAAAGATTTCCAAGTTAACATCAAACAATTCAGTTGGCCCTATCCACCCCCTTTTATCCTATTTTGCCAGACAGATAGTTGAGTGTATGAGTTGTTTTCCCCCAAACTGTTGATGTTGGCACAAAACAGACATTTTGCTCATGGTGGGTTGGATTCAGATTTAAGTGTGTGGAAATTGAATTAACATCTCCACAGCATCTCTCCAGCCACGCATCTACCCATTCGATGCTACAGAAAGGTTTGGCTGATTTTCAGCTAGAAATAAAATGGAGTGGGCCGCTTCAGCAGTCCAAATTTGCCCCCAACACAGTTGCCTGCGTGTGATTAACAATCACATTAAAATACTTGATTAACAATCACATTAAAATAGTCAGCTGAAAAACTCACTGTATAATCTTACTGGGTAATCAGCCTGACCTATCTCACAGGGACGTTGCAATGATAAACTAGGGGATCATATATGCTTCCCTAAGCCCTTCTGAGGAGTGTCAGCATTACAATAAATACCATATTTCTTCAATTCGAAGACACGCTTGTTCCCACATAAACATCTCTAAAAGGGATACTTTTACATATATATTGTGTGTGTATCTACAGCTGTTTCTGTTGGTCCAGAACTTATTGTGTGCCTTGCGATTGATGACATCTTAGAATTAAAGAAATATAATAATAGTTCATTAGCTAAAAATAAATTTAATGATTTTGGTCTGGGATCTTAAACTCTGATATATTTCAAAGTGAGACATGACCAAACAGCTCTAGTACTGTAGTTCAACAGAGTGTTTTTAACTCCCCTAACAGCAAACCTCTGCATCCCAGAGAAAGAAGCCATGGCACTTTAAATGGGATCAAACTGGTAGAAGGCTGTTTGCAAGGATTCTTACGAGGATTTTCCCAGTGGAGGTTTGAAGGGAGATACCTTTAATAGTTTCCACAGTCTGTTCTTTCCCCCCCTTTTTTTTGAAAAGGGTGATGATGGTGGCATCCTTGAAGTCTGCTGGGATTTTCTCGGTCACCCACACTTTTTCAGTGAGCTGGTGGAGTTGTTGTGTCAGCTCAGGTCTACCCTGTTTAAACAGAGAATGTAGGCTTGATACAATCAATATCACTGTATTGGCATCAATCAATTGGCAGTCAATGCATATAGAAATACATAGGTATACAAAGCAATGTTGAAGGCGAAAGCGCTCCCTCCTCTCTCACATGAACAAATTATAACATCAAATGGTATCATAAAACAATTATAGAGTCTAAATTGCAGTGAGGAAGGTGGTAGGCAAACCTCCGTTGGTCATGGAGGCAGTCCAGGAGAGGAAACGATGCGGGGAGGGGTTCGCCGTGGAGCCGGGCGGCGAGGAAAAAAGCCGCGGCCAGGAGCCAGCCGAAGGTGCGAGCTGAGTTCCAAAACAAAGAGGGGGGCGAGCTGGGCGGCGTGAGCCGGAGGTGAAGCCAGAAAGCAAATAGCGATTTGCGGCAGCGACTGTCGTGCTACGGGGCGCTGGGATTAGCAGCGCGGATCCCAAAATCGAGGGAGAGCCGGGACAATGCCAAACGGCCGACTTAACTCCAAGGCGCCAAGGCTTTTTTTGCCGTTTTCGCGTCTTAAAGACGCTTCATCAGGGCGCGTCGCTGTTTGTGAAGATCTAATAATGCATAACAAGGAACATCAAGGATAGGCCAATCAAGTAGGCTGAGTGCAGTGCACTCAGCCTACTTGATTGGCCTATCCTTGATGTTCCTTGTTATGCATTATTAGATCTTCAGGCTGCACTCAGCCTACTTGATTGGCCTATCCTTGATGTTCCTTGTTATGCATTATTAGATCTTCACAAACAGCGACGCGCCCTGATGAAGCGTCTTTAAGACGCGAAAACGGCAAAAAAAAGCCTTGGCGCCTTGGAGTTAAGTCGGCCGTTTGGCATTGTCCCGGCTCTCCCTCGATTTTGGGATCCGCGCTGCTAATCCCAGCGCCCCGTAGCACGACAGTCGCTGCCGCAAATCGCTATTTGCTTTCTGGCTTCACCTCCGGCTCACGCCGCCCAGCTCGCCCCCCTCTTTGTTTTGGAACTCAGCTCGCACCTTCGGCTGGCTCCTGGCCGCGGCTTTTTTCCTCGCCGCCCGGCTCCACGGCGAACCCCTCCCCGCATCGTTTCCTCTCCTGGACTGCCTCCATGACCAACGGAGGTTTGCCTACCACCTTCCTCACTGCAATTTAGACTCTATAATTGTTTTATGATACCATTTGATGTTATAATTTGTTCATGTGAGAGAGGAGGGAGCGCTTTCGCCTTCAACATTGCTTTGTATACCTATGTATTTCTATATGCATTGACTGCCAATTGATTGATGCCAATACAGTGATATTGATTGTATCAAGCCTACATTCTCTGCTACTCATATTCTATCCTAGAGGGTTCATTACCCGCGAGCTTGTCCTATTGCCCTGATACACTGTTGTTTCCCCAGCTTTCCATAAGCACCCCCCTCCCCTTTTGGTTATTTCTACCCTGTTTAAAGACATCAGCAGGGATTCCATCAGGTCTGCTGGCGTTATTTTTTTGTTGGCTGATGGCATTGCTGACTTCTTCCAAATTTGACCAGAGACCACTTGACCAAGGACCACTCTCCAACATTAGTACTATTATTTAACATCTACATGCGTCCTCTTGCCCAATTGGTACGTAGCTTTGGTCTGAAGTGTCATCAGTACGCTGATGACACCCAGCTGGTGCTGAGGATGGAAGGCCGGCCGGACTCCGTACCCGATTCTTTCCATCAGTGCCTTGAGGCTGTGACTGGATGGCTACAGTCCAGCCAGTTGAAGGCGAATCCTTCGAAAACAGAGATCTTGTGGCTGGGTCATCCGGGTGGGGGGGAATGCCGGCTGCCTACATTGGATGGCGAGTCATTATGCCCGTCATCGTTAGTAAAAAGCTTGGGGGTCCAATTAGACCCATTGCTGACCATGGAGCCCCAGGTCTCCATGGTGAGCAGAACTGCATTTTTCCATCTGCGCCAGGCTAGGCGGCTGGCGCCCTACCTATCCATGAACGACTTGATCCAGGCGACTGTCATCTCGAGACTGGATTACTGTAACGCCCTTTACACTGGCCTACCTTTGAGGGTGATCCGGAAGCTCAAGCTAGAGCAGAATGCTGCAGCACGTCTTCTTGCCGGGACTCCAGCAAGATGCCACATTACACCAATACTGCGGCAACTGCACTGGCTACCGATCGAGTACCGGATCTCCTTCAAAGTGCTGGTGCTAACCTTTAAAGCCTAGTATGGTCTTGGGCCAGTGTACTTGAGGGACCGCCTCTCCCCATATCTACCCAAGAGATCCTTGCGCTCCGGTGAACAAAATCTCCTCAATGTCCCCTCCATTCGACAATACCGTTTGTCCTCAAGGAGACAAAGGACATTTTCGGTGGTTGCACCAACTCTGTGGAACGTGCTGCCAGTGGAAGTCAGAGGAATTAGGGAACTGTCTTCATTCCGTAGAACTTGTAAGACGGTCCTCCTCTGTTTAGTGTTCCCATTCGAATAAAGTTGTTATTCTACTGTGTAGTTTTAGAATCATTGTAGTGATAGTAATAATTTTAGATTAATTCTGTAGTTTTATTTCCTGTCTGTATTTTATATTGCTGTAAACTGCTCCGAGCTTCTAGAAGGAGCGGTCTAGAAGCTGAAATAAATAAATAAATAAATAAATAAGAGAGTTATGAATCAGTTTTTGGTCAACTTTAGGTTCGGTTTGGTTATTTGGGGTGCTGATTCAGAAAATTGCATTGGATAGACCACATCAGCTCTAGTTTCTGGCACAGAACATATTCCACCCAGTAGTCGCCATCTGCTCACCCACAGAAAACCATATTTAATAATCTAGAGCTGATGTGGTAGTAGTAATCTTTCATGGGTAGTCAGCCTCTCCCCTCCCAACATCCCTGTTGCCATGGACCACAGGTTGGGAACCACTGCCTTAGATGCTTGGCTCCTCAGCTAAATTTAAGTGTTTCATTTTTCCTTATTATATTTAAAACAAGCTGGAAACTCTAAAGAGAGATCAGAAGTGTTTCTTCATGTAACTTCCTTCAATTTGGATATAAATCTGGTGTAGGAGAGAGTCCTTGTAACCACAGCAGTCACCTGTGCTCCATCCCAAAATATTTAGAAGTAGGTGGTCTCATTTTCATGAAGTAAACACTCAGAAGATGGACTCTCATTCTTTGGAGGTCTTCTCACAGAGTTTGGATAGCCTCCTTTGGGGGAGTCCTTTAGATGTGTATTCCTGAATGTCGGGGGTTTGGACTAGATATCCCTTGTGGTCCCTTTCAACATTATGATTCAACAACAACAACAATTTTATTGATTAGCCAGAAGCCATATCAAATACACACAGAAGACAGACACATTGCAATGATTCTAAAACAATCTGAGGAGAATTCTAGACCATTACATCAGTTAAACCCCTGTTTTGCCCAGCAGGAGGGATTCTAAGGGAGGTGGTAACAATTCACAGGTCCTCATCTCCAACACAATTTATTCCAATTGCATCTATGTAATCAGATCTTAGTTTCATGGCTTTACAGAGAAAACGAGCAGTAGCATCTGTTATCAGCTTGTTGGAGCCGGCCAGCAGAAGTGAGACTTTTGCTAGAGGGTCCCAATGATTTTTCCCACGAGAAATATCTCTAGCAGTTGTTTTCTCTCTATTTGATAGATTTTACAATAAAGCAGAAGATGAGTTAGATCTTCGATCTCAGGGGCACCATGCGCTCTTCATAGGGAATTTTCTTGAACCTCCCATATGTCACCATTGAATCTAATTGCTCAAACCTGGCTCTAGTGAAAATTTTCCTTAGGTGGTGTAACCTTCCTTGCTGTAAGTAAGTGGTTAATTGGAAGGATTTCTTAAAACCACTCAACCATCTCAGGGAAACAGTAGAACCCAAAGAGTCTATATCGGTTTGGGCCGCAATGTCATTAATTCATTGACGTACTTCTTTGAAGTGCTTACTTAACTCTTGACCAGATAGGTGGACTGGGAATATTACCTGAATGCCGCACCTTCTGATGTAATCAAACAAATGGTCAGCCCCCGATTTATAAGAACTGCTAGATTGTTCCAGCAAACATAATTTTGGGAGGCGAGACGCCTCCATCTCCATGACCTTGAGCCAGTAGTTAAAGGCTCTGATCTTAGATTGTGTGCTAATAGAGAACATTCCCAACTCCGCCCTAACTGCCGCTGCTGGGGAGCTTCTATCGACCCCTAAAAACCACTTCAGATGTTGAGCTTGGGCCTTATCCAGGAGGGGAGTATCATTTGCACCCCAGATTTCAGAACCATAAAGAAGCAGTGGGGAGATTTTGTGATTGTAAACTTTCAGAAGGGGAACGAGGGCGCCCGGTTGCCATTATGATTCATGGATCTTTGAGGCTGGGGGAGACACAGGTGGGAAGCAGGGAGCAGAAAACCATTGTGAACCTGCTTAGAGTATCTTTAAAACTATAGCTTTTATTGGCGCTTCTCTAGCACCAACAGATATCTTAAGAAGGAATCCCAACATATATTTTAAAGCACATTAAACATTTTATGCAGTGTATAATAACACAAGCCTTGAAAGTAAAAGTGCCCCCCTCCCCACATCCTATATTGAGTTGAAGTTTATCCCCCCAAACAGCAAAAGTCACTGAGTACTGCAATAGCTTAACTAACACACCACTAATGCGTTGTTTTATGGCGAAGTCCATTCTCTGGTGCTCATTCAATCATGTGTTTTATTGCCAGCTCTTTTAAAACTGTCAAATGTCATTCCTGAGGAAATGGAGAACTAACTTATTTATTTTTAATTCCCTGTTCATTACTTGGGTACCATTTATGCCCCCCCCCCCCCCGAACTTCTTCTGTGCTCACAATCACATTACAGTTGCTTTACTAAAAGCCCTTTCTTATGACATTTTTATAGTCAACAGTAAATACCCGAAGCAGACATAACGCCCAGGCTATGCATGAAATATGAACGGAGGATGCAGTCTTTAAAAAAACAACAACCTCTGCTTGCATTTTAAAATACTGGGAGGTAGAATGGCAATTCCGCATCTTTAAAGTGAAGTAGGTGTACGACAGTATTGTCTAAACCAGGCATGGGCAAACTTCAGCCCTCCAAGTGTTTTGGACTACAACTCCCACAATTCCTAACAGCCGGTAGGCTGTTAGGAATTGTGGGAGTTGTAGTCCAAAACACCTGGAGGGCCGGAGTTTGCCCACGCCTGGTCTAAATCCTCCAGATGCTTAGGACCCAATAATGGGTTAGCTGTATAGGATGGAGATTGTAGTCCAACACATCTGTAGGATGCTCACTTATGGAGGGCTGGTTTAAACACTCTCTTCAGATTTGTATATGCTATATTTATTCTTGTCCCTTCTTACCAGAGAATTCTCCTCTGCTCAACATCTCCTTGGGTTAGAATCTCAGTTGCTTTTTGTGAGCCAGAAAATGGTCTGGAGAACAAGCCCTATGAGGAGCAGCTTAAAGAGCTGGGCATGTTTAGCCTGCAGAAAAGAAGGCTGAGAAAAGACATGGTGGCCATGTATAAATATGTGAGAGGAAGTCATAGGGAGGAGGGAGCAAGCTTGTTTTCTGCTGCCCTGGAGACTAGGATACGGAACAATGGCTTCAAACTACAAGAAAGGAGAATCCATCTGAACATTAGGAAGAACTTCCTGACTGTGAGAGCCGTTCAACAGCCTTCTTTGGATGCCCATCTGTCAGGGGTGCTTTGAATGTGATTTTGCTGCAGGGGTTTGAACCTGATGGCCCACAAGGTCTCTTCCAACTCCTTGATTCTAGGATGGATCTGGACCAAACTTGGCATGAATGCTCAATACAACCAAATGTGAACACTGGTAAAGCTTGGGGAAAATAGATCTTGACATTGTAGTTGCTGGGATTTATAGTTCACCTACAATCAAAGCGCATTCTGACCCCCACAGACGATAGAATTGGGCCTAACTTCCCACACCGAACCCCATGAACAACAGAAAATACTGTTTTCTGATGGCCTTTGGTGATCCCTCTGACACCCCCTCACGACACCCCCCCCCCCAATCCTGACCCCCCCAGGTTGAGAAATGCTGACTTAAACAGTGCCACAGTTGGGCAGAATATTTTATAATGATTAATTTTATTTTTAAAAAATATGTAAAATACTTAGTTGAAATAAATTTGAAATATGAAATCAAAATACATTGGTAGAGAAGCAGTTCCAGTAATGGTCAGGCCGGTGACCTTTGACTCACTGGTATGGTGTTACTTACAGCTTGCCCACTCACTTGTTTTGCCTCCAATGTCTGTTTGGATGCTTAATTTGACTATGATTTCATGACTCCTCAATCTGCCCTGTGTACTGACTAAGCCCTACAATAAAGAAAGGCTCAGTCCAGATGGGTGACATCAGCAACCCAATACAGCAGCTATTCAAATGAACACCACAGACCCCCTTATATAACTCACTAATTTTAGGTTCTGCGTGATCATTATACAATAGAATAATGCATTACAGACCGCATTCAGCTGACCAGCTTCTGGTTTACTAATTTGAAGGCTACTTTATTTTCATTTATAGCAAAGCAGTGGGTGTCCCCTTTTGAATGCAAAGGTCATACAAGACATCAAATCTGCCCTGAGTCCTTCAGGATAGGGCAGTCTATAAATATATTATTATTATTATTATTATTAAGATGAGCCCACAGCAAACAAGGCCACTCTGCTGGCTGTTGTATTGGATCATGCCCATGCCTTAGTTACCTCTATTTATTTTATTTATTTTATTTATTTCAGGATTTTACCCCGCTCTTCTCAACCCCCGAGGGGGGACTCAGAGCGGCTTACAGCACGGCACAATTCGATGCCACATCAACAGCGTAAAACCCCAAACCCCACAACATATTAAAATACATTAAAACATTAAAATACAATCCCTCAACAACATCCACAGTCATTCCAATTAAAACAGTATTCAACCCTAAAAACATTGACCCCCTTCCTCCCTCCCATTAGAATCCCATCTCACATGCTGCCTAGTGCTGGTGTGGGGAACGCAGTCCCAGAGCCAGGATTTCACCTTTTCCTGAATGTCAGGAGGGATGAGATGGACCGCACCTCCATAGGGAGCGCATTCCACAGGCGGGGCCACCACCGAGAAGGCCCTGTCCTCGTCCCCACCAACCGCATCTGAGAGGTCGGCGGGAGCGAGAGCAGGGCCTCCCGGATGATCTTAGGTTACGGGATGGGACGTAGCGGCCGATGCGTCGGACAAGTAAGCTGGGCCAGAACCGTATAGAGCTTTAAAGGTCAAAACCAGCACTTTGAATTGAGCCCGGGTGGACAGGCAGCCAGTGGAGCTGACACAACAGGGGGTGGTGTGCCCCTGTATGTAGCTCCCGTTAGTAATCTGGCTGCCGCCCGCTGAACTAATTGCAATTTCCGAACTGTCTTCAAAGGCAGCCCCACGTAGAGTGCGTTGCAGTAATCTATTCGGGATGTGACCAGAGCGTGGACGACCGTAGCCAGATCAGACTTCCCAAGGTACGGGCGCAGCTGGCGCACGAGTCTCAACTGTGCAAAAGCTCCCCTGGCCACCGCTGAGACCTGGGGTTCCAGGCTCAGCGCTGAGTCCAGGATCACTCCCAAGCTGCGAACCTGCGTCTTCAGGGGGAGTGTAACCCCGTCCAACACAGGCTGTAACCCTCTAGGCTGGACTGTTGCAATGCACTCTATGTGGGGCATCCCTTGAAGACGGCCCGGAAACTCCAACTGGTTCAATGTTCAGAAGCCAGATTACTAACTGGGGCGAATTACAGGGAGAGATCAACCCCTTTGTCTAAGGGGCTCCATTGGCTGCCATTCATCTTCCAGTCCCAATTCAAGGTATAAAGCCCTGAATGGTTTAGGACCTGCCTACCTTTTTGACCGCATCTCCTACCACCAATCTGCACTATCCCTTCGATCCTTGGGGAAGGCCCTCCTTTCGCCTCTTCCTCCATCAAAGGCACTTGTGGGAACGAGGGAGAGAACCTTCTCTGTTGTGGCCCCCTGTCTTTGGAACTCGCTACCTGGTGAGATTAGGCAAGCCCCCACCCTAGTAGCCTTTAAGAAAGACTTGAAAACTTGGCTCTTTCGATGTGCCTTTGGAAAGTGACCATACATCCCATCTCTGTTTGCTCTATCTACAGCAGGGGTGGGCAACTATTTTTTCCAAGGGGCCACATGAGAGCCAAAAAATATTATGGAGGGCCACACCTAAAGGCGGAACTACATGCTAATCTACATAATTTATTTATTTATTCACTTACTATATTTACTGTATATTACACATCATTAATATTAACATATTAATATATCAAGAAATATTCATATATTATTAGTATTAATATCATAATTATATTATAGTATATATATATAAACATAATATATTGAAATTATAATATATCATATAACATTATATTATATTATTTATTATATTATTTTATTATTGTTATAAAATTATTATACAATAATAATAAAAACCACTAAAATAAAATAATGCTTCCTTATAGTCCCCTTCTCTGGAGATTTTTATGCAGAGGTCAGGCAGGGGGAGGCAAGCCAGGGGCCCTTAGGCGGGCCGGATAGAATCAGCCAAAGGGCCGCATCCGGCCCCCGGGCCGCAGTTTGCCCACCCCTGATCTAGTGTTGTCCTCATGATGCACTTTGCCCCGCCCTTAATGAAAACTTAACCCCACTGATCATCCTTTTTGGGCTCCTCCCACACAAATACACTTTTTCTACTCCTATCTCACCCAGGGTTTTATCATTTTATCTTGTGCATTTGGCCTGCCCATTGTGTCTGACTTTTCATTATGTTATTTTGCACTGTTTATTTTATTGTTACTTTATTATTTTATTGTGATGTAATTATTTGTTGCTTTGTATTTTATTTTGCTGTATTGTATCTTTGGGCTTGGCTTCATGTTAGCCGCCCCGAGTCCCCTTTGGTTGAGATGGTGGCGTGGTATAAATAAATATTATCATCATCATCACACATCGGACACTTCCCAAGTGTCTAGGACTGTGTGATGTATCGGCGAATAATGCATGTAGATCCCAGTAGGGTGGCCTTTTGCAGCTGGCAGATGGTAATTTTGTCAGCACCGATTGTGTTTAAGTGCAGGCCAAAGTCTTTAGGAACTGCACCTAGTATGCCGATCACCACTGGGATCACCTTTATTGGCTTGTGCCAGAGTCTTTGCAGTTCGATCTTTAAATCCTCATATCATGTCAGCTTTTCCAGTTGTTTCTCTTACTACTAGCCATCCTCATGAGTCTTTAGCCTATTAAAAATACTATTTAGGAAAAACTGGAATCAAAATCCATCCAACAATTTTTGTGTGCCCACACGTTCATGTTTGTCTTTTGGACAAAAGGTAGGAGGTCGAAGAGAAATCTAAACATGGAGGGGTTGTATTTACTGTGTGTGTATCAATGGCCACAATCCAGCGCAGAGTTCAACAGACTTGAGCCTATATTCCAATATTTTAGAGATAAAAATAGTCACACTTGTGAACTTGTGTCACTCCCTCCCTTTCAACTAACATCAATAGCTGTGCTCCATGCACTTGCACTTTACTTAAAAGCTCACTTTTTAAACTGCCCATTGCGAACAAGAAACTTATGGTAGTGTACAATGTAAAACAGATAGTATAAAATCATAAACTTTATAACACAGTGTTTCTCAACCTGGGGGTCGAAACCCCTGGGAGGGTCACAAGGGGGTGTCAGAGGGGTTGCCAAAGACCATCAGAAAATAGTATTTTCTATTGCTCATGGGGGTTCTGTGTGGAAAGTTTGGCCCAATACTATCGTTGGTGGGGTTCAGAATGCTCTTTGATTGTAGGTGAACTATAAATCCCAGCAACTACAACTCCCAAATATCAAGGTCTATTTTTCCCAAACTCCACCAGTGGTTACATTTGGGCGTATTGAGTATTAGTGTCAAATTTGTTCCAGATCCATCATTGTTTGAGTCCACAATGTTTTCTTGATGTAGGTGAACTACAACTCCAAAACCCAAGGTCAATGCCCACCAAACCCTTCCAATATTTTCTGTTGCTCATGGGAGTTCTATATGCCAAGTTTGGTTCAATTTCATCATTGGTGGAGTTCAGAATGCTCTTTGATTGCAAGTGAACTACAAATCCCAGCAACTGCCACTTGCAAATGACAAAATCAATTCCCCCCCAACCCCACCAGTATTCAAATTTGGGCGTATTGGGTATTTGTGCCAAATTTGGTCCAGTGAATGAAAATACATTCCGCATATCGAATATGTACATTACAATTCATAACAGTAGCAGAATTACAGTTATAAAGTAGCAATTAAAGTAATTATATGGTTGACGGTCACCACAACATGAGGAACTCTATTAAGGGGTCGCGGCATTAGGAAGGTTGAGAAACACAATAATAACAAGTCAAAAAGCCCATGCCCAGCTGTGTGTACAGTATGAGGACATTGTCGATCTCTACCTCACTATATCTGTCAGGTGTATTCTAACCATTCGTTTCTTTTAAAAATGCTAAGCCACACACTAACCCAGATGTAGGGAATCCCAAGGTGGCATAATGAGCAACACAAAACACTAAAAAAACAACACATAAAATTCAAAATTGTCAACCATCTGAAAATGTAGTTATTGAAAATGCCCGAGAAATTAGTAAGATTTTAATCGGGGGGCCTAAAGGAATACACTCTCGGGGTGGATCTCCACGATAGAATTATTGTAGTTTGACCCCACTCAATGCTACTGAGTCCTTAGATTTGTAGTTTGGTGAGGAACCAGCAGTTTTTGGCAGACAGGGTTAAAGACCTTGTGAAACTGCAACACCCATAATTCTATAGCATTGAGCCAGGGCAGTTCTAGTATCAAACTTCATTCATTCTACCGTGTCAATGCATCCTTGGTATCGGGCATTCCTACTAAAATGGGAAAACATGCAATTTTGGTGGCACCATATACTCTTGATGCTCATTTTGTGGCAACCTAAAACAAAGCTTTTGGAGATGCAGCTCCTGTCCTGTGGAATTCCCTTTCCAGTGAATGTAAAGAAAGTACCATATATTTAGTACTTTTACACTCAGATATTTCACACTCAAGATTTCCCTACAATATGGCCTATATAGTTCTCTGGATTTTTTTCATTGTATTTTTACTGTTATCAGTTTTATGTTGTATGCCACTATGGTATATTTTATGATCAGAAGCATATCTATTTATACTGCCATTATTACAACTCAAAACTGTCCCCTACTGATTCTATTATCACTATCACGGTCACCTAATTAGGTAACTAGCATGTGGTGGCCATCTGAACATTAGGAAGAATTTCCTGACTGTGAGAGCCGTTCAGCAGTGGAACTCTCTGCCCCGGACTGCAGTGGAAGCTCCTTCTTTGGAAGCTTTAAAACAGAGGTTGGATGGCCATCTGTCAGGTTTGCTTTGAATGCAATTTTTCTGCTTCTTGGCAGGGGGTTGGACTGGATGGCCCATGAGGTCTCTTCCAACTCTATGATTCCGATTCTGTGATTCTATGATAGAAACAGCTCCTACCCAGCCATCATGATGAGATAATGGAGAAAAGTCTCTGATATGGATCTAAAAAATCATCACTGTAGTTGTTGCATTGGAAATCTTCAGAACAGCTTTGTGATGCAGACCAATCCCGTTTCCATTTTACAGTGGAAGAAATTGTGCAATGTGGTGGCACAATGGGTTAAACCCTTGTGCCGGCAGGACTGAAGACCGACAGGTCGCAGGTTCGAATCCAGGGAGACTGTGGGTGAGCTCCCTCTGTCAGCTCCAGCTCCCCATGCGGGGACATGAGAGAAGCCTCCCACAAGGATGGTAACACATCAAAAACATCCTTACAGACGGCCAATTCCATGACACCAGAAGCGACTTGCAGTTTCTCAAGTCGCTCCTGACATGAAAAAAAGTGGAAGAAATTAGGGTGTTCTAGAAATACCCAATGCCTCTCTGTGATTTCATGGCAGAGGAAGGAAATGAATTCAGGTTCACTCCATGATAGTAAATCTGGTGCTCCAGTAATACGGGCTCTCTGTTTTAGTTTAGATAATATGCTGCAGAAACACTGCCTTGGTAAAATATGCCTGTTAGACCAGCAGTTTCAATCCAGTTAAACAGCAGACACCAAGTAAGAAATGAAAAATAGTTTGCCATATCAGGAGAAGGCTACCCTCTCTGAGCAGCCTATTTGTTCATGCCTGGCTTCTCAAGTGGTGTGTGTGTGTGTGTGTGTACCTAGAAGCAAGGTGTTTTGGGACAGCTGGCATGGAAAAACCTTATAATACAAATAGTGTCGGCACCCACCGCTCAAGGACAGCCAGTCAACATTGCTAGGCCTGGACTGTTTTATTAAAATGTATTTTTCCCATAAAATTATACAGAGTTTTAATGCACTTGGTAAGCCAAGTATCTGGCCTACCTTTTAAAACGATTGTATATTATGTTGTGTAAAACATCCATGAAGTTGTTTATCTATTGCATTTCCAACTGTGAAAAAACCACACTTCCAAAAAAAAGCAATAGGAAGTTCTACAATGAGCAACACATGTATGAACATCATTATTTAAAAAATAACCACTGACCTAGAAATGAGGAAACTAATTTAATATGGGATTGGAAGGAATTTTTTGAGCCTGTTTTGTTGCACACTATGCTGTATGTGTATAGGCATGCACCTCTGCAGAAATGAGAGACAATTTTGATATCCAAATATGCCCAAGGGTCAAAGTTAGATTTACTTGGTATAGCTGTTGGAGCCAGATTACATTTTTAAGGATATATATATATTTCATTACCAGAGAGATTAATGGAAAATCATTGTAGCCAATTTATGTAACCATGCGTCAAGTTAAAGAGGTGATGGTGTGGAAAATTAACTTAAAAGAATTAACCAAAGGTAGGATTAATGGAGGTCAACTCAGATGACCAAGCCTCAATTTTGGAAAATAACTCTTAAAGGCATACACACTTACCATTGTCATTGCTGTCTGACAATGAACCTTGATAGACAACGATTATTCCGAATTATTTCATTTAGGGGAGAAACAAATTACTTTTTCTGCAAATGAGTTATTCAATATTCATAACAGAAACATCCCTTTTTATTTATTCTTTCCTCCAGCTCATAATGACATAAACAGTGCTTATTTTTCATCTGCTAATTTCATTATTTAGTTTTAATGATCTGGGGCACAAGAGTGATGATGACAATGTAGTGTTAAACCACATAACTCTTCCTATATCATCCCATTGGTCCCCTTAGCACTTTGTCAATAAGCAGCGCAGCTGTATATTTTAAGATCCATCTAGTTTTCCCTCTTATTATTCACACTCCAGTAACCTGTTACAGGAATGTTTCCCAACATCTTAATTAATATTACTCTAAACTCTAGGTGCAACATTTGGCCTTTAATCTGTACCGGTACATGAAAATTTAGATTACGATTGGCAAGAGACTGATTTTCCTAGATTGTACAGATTAGTGCAAGGGCTGTTTTTGTGTATTAGCATCAGTTTGGAAATTTTCTTGGACTGAAACTCTGATTCCTCCAGCCAGCATGACTACTGGGAGACTTCAATTTCAGTTCAGCAAAGAAGCTTTTCCATGCTTTGCAAGTCCCATTTGGTCTACTTTTCCTTCTGTCTTGCCTTCTTGGATCAACGGGCCTGAAACATGGGCTATATGATCAAAAGGTGTAAGGCTGCTCTTACCCACAAACACAATAAATTGCACTGCAACTTTTGAGTCTACTGTGGGAGAGATAAGGCAGGGTATAAATAAATATAATAATACAGTGTTCCCTCACTTATTGCTGGTGTTAGGTTCTAGGACCTCCCGCAATAAGTGAAAAACCACAATGTAGGGATGTTCTATTTATTTTAATATTTATACATTATTTTATTAGTAATACACTATTTTAAGTCTTTATAAACTTAAAATAAAGTGAAGGAAAGGAAGGAAAGGCCCTTCAAGGCTGGAGGGAGGGAAGGAGGACTGAGGAGGGAAAGCACCTCAGAGAGCAGTGGCAGCAAAAAAACCTCAAACAGTGAAAATATCATGATATATATTTTAAATTAATTTTTTTGAAATCCGCAAAACAGCAAGTCCGCAATAAGCGAATCGCAAAGTAGCGAGGGAATACTGTAATAGTAACCATGTAGATTCAGCTGTGGCTGGAAAGCATAGTATAGTATATTTTTATGACTTAAAAGTGCTTGTTCACCTTTTAGTCTCTCTATATATATATATTTTTACAGGCTTGAATACAGAACATTTAGGCCTAAATTTCACTAATAGTTCTAAGTAGAGTAGTCCTGTGAAATCAATACAATTTCCCTATGTGTTGCTGTTTATTCATTCAGTTGCTTCCAACTCTTTGTGACCTCATGGGCCAGCCCATGCCAGAGCTCCTTGTCGGCTGTCACCACCTCCATCTCCTTCAAGGTCAAGCCAGTCACTTCAAGGATAACATCCATCCATCTTACCCTTGGTTGGCCCCTCTTCCTTTTTCTCTGGTTATACTGATCCATTTAGTTTTCAAGGCAAGAATACTGGGATGTGTTGCCATTACTTTCTTCAGGGATTATATTTAGTCTGATTTCCTTGCCATGACCTTCCCGTCTTGGGTGTCCCTTCATGGGTTTGATCATGGCATCATCAAGGCGCTCAAGCTCCAACACCACGACAAGGCAACAATCCTTTGCAGGAGCCTATGTGTTGACTCAGTATTAAAAAATCAAGTCAATTGAGCTTCTCTTGCTGGAAATAACCAATAAGATAACACCAACGTCTTCTACCATATACAGTATTCTATATAATATTCTGAAGTGGTAATAAATTATCAAACTGAAATCAGTACTACCCTCATATCCAAAGGGGATATGCTCTCACCTGGATATACAAAACCAGATAGTGGTTGAAATGAAGAACTTTTGATCCTAGAATACTATGGAGTCACACTGAAGGAAATGTTGAGAAATGCATATATGGATAAATGAAACTGTTGATGCCATATCTGTGGATACAGAGGCCATACCCTGAATACAAATGTGCATTTTAGAACATAAGTTACAGCTGAATCATTCAACACTTTTGCATCAAATACATTTGGCTATGGGTTATATTTACCTAAAAGGCACAATATGAAAATGCAAAATCAACTCCTGAATGCTCTTTGGATTTCCAAGACTCATGCAGAGAAGGTGAATCAAGCAGGAAACAGGTGAACCCCCCATACATCTGCAGCATGTAAAAACTCAGTGAGCTTGGGGCCCCTGGGTTCCTGATTATATAAGCAAGTGTGGATGTACGCAGTGCAAGTTTGAGATGTTCCAACAATGTGCTTATGGAAAGGGACACCATACACTGGTTCCGGGACGCCTGAAGAGGGCTTTGGGTCTTCTTTTCAGCATCAAATACTTAGCTAAGAGTACCAGAGGTAATAGATCCATATGAAGGAACCTGACTGGCATCAACTTTTCCTTTCTTTTGCACTCTAGCTGATCTTTATCAATAAATAAAGAGGAAACTTGAACTTTTAGTGAACCCATCTTTCAGGTCTTTTTAGCTGTAGGGAACCTGTTTTCTGAGTTTTAAAGAGACCTGCTTGCCAAAGCTCAACAAAGAAAGCTGGGTTAAGCGATACAGCCTTTTAAATCCTCATCCAGCTGGAAGGTGGTCTCAGGGGGAGGGGGGAACAACACTATCCTAAATCTAAAAATGAAAAGGAAATGGCCTTGGTGAGCCACTAATTACAGTCATTTAATTAAGGGTAAGTATTCTAGAAGACAGAATCATAATTAGGGAACTTGAATGACACTCTTTCACATCAAATCTGGTTAAAGTGAGTCCTTAAATGACCTCCAAGTGTTTTTACTGAATAGAACTGTTTAAGTAAAGAAACCCACCTTGCTTTAAACAAATTTATTTCATGTAAAAAGTATTGCATGAATAAGTATAAAACTGATAAAATAGTGAAAGCACAAACGGCTAAATAATTTTATGACCAAAAACGCGCAAAAGCAACTGCACTGTCTATAGCTTTAAACAATTCTTCCTCTGTGCACGAGGAAGTGCACTGTGGATAAGCACACAGGTGTAGATTTGTTTGTTCTGATCATCCACAATCACACAAGGTGGAGGATTCTTCTAGGACTAGGTAGTACCATCTTGCCAGGTTGTCTTTTGATCTGCCCACTCCATTTCTGAGTCTGTTCAGGGACTTCAGAGTTGCCCATTCTTGGTTTGCCCCTGAAGGAAGACCCTCATGGGGGGGGGGGGAGCATCCAATTGGGATTTCCTGGTTCTGTGCCCAGGGCGATACTCTTGCTGTTGCTGGGGAACATTAAGAGAAGTGGTGGTTCTCATGAAGCTTTTCCTTGATTTGGATTTGTGTGGAGGAGGTTGATAGCCATACAGTGGGTGAATTTCACAGTGTTCAACCTTATTTCTCTCAGTTAGTAGCAACTTCCCATTTCACATTTGGGGGGAGCGCAATGCCAGCTAGCTTATAGAGTCTATCAATAGGTGTAGGTTTGACACATGTTTTGTTCAGTGCTATATTCACCTGTTTCACATGGGTAAACTTGTGCCAAACAAGTCAAGCATACTCAGCAGATGTGTAAGACAAGGCCAGGGCTAATGTTCTTACTAATTTTGTGTGTTCACCACATGCGCTGCCAGGAAGTTTCCGCAGGATATTATTACATGCAACCGCTTTATGCTTTGTATTCAGTGTTTCCTAAATGTTAGTGTTCGATCTAAGGTGACACCAAGATATTTAGAGTGTTCGAGTGCTTGGCCTTCCCAGATAACTTTCAATTACCTGTTGGCTTCACGGTTACGTAGGTGGAAAACACACACTTCTGTCTTGGCAGGGTTGGGCTTCAGATGGTTATCTTTGTAGCAGCTGAACAGATGTTTCAGGATATTAGGAAGTTGTTTTTCAACTGTTTCAAAATCTTTTACTTGTTTCGTTAGGCCATGGTCATTAGCATATATAAAGCTCTTTGTGAGTGGTAGCTGCGGCTGATCAATTCTACAAATATCGTGAAAATCTACTCTCAAGAAAACAATTAAGTGTACAGTATTAGTAATAGTTTTCCATTTTCTCATTTGTGTGTTTGTTGTGCTGAGTCAAGCATACACCAATAGTTCCTAATCTGAAATGGGGCATGCTATATGCTCCAGAATGTGCCAGTATGAACCTTGAAATTTTTACTTACTATGCTAAAATTATTCACCACTTTTTTGTCCCCATGGAGTGGGGAGGCTTTACTGCTTCATTAAATCCAAATAGCAAGAGAGCCCACAGATGCACTCTTCCAGAGTTTGGAAAACTTCACTTTTTTTTGACAGAATCCCACAGCTAGAACCAAAATCCACCGAAAAGGGTACTTTCCCATGATCCATTCTCCTTTGGAATAAAAGGTAAGCAGCAGGCTGTGAAGACAATTTTCTTGCACATCCCCCATTCATCTGCTTCCTTGTAACAATAAGTCTGCTGTTAAACTGATATTTTTGTGTGGTAGAAAGTTTTTACCACACTCCAAAGCTTAATTTTATCTACAATTATATACAAAGTCAGGGACACAGGCATGTGTCTACTGATAAAAGAATGCATAAACAGCAAGATGTTATGGCATTCTAGTACAAAATAACAATTACTTGGCTGAAAAAAATATATGTTGTATATAGTTAGAAAAAGAGGTCATAAATATGTTATATATTTATATTGAAATGTTCAATTTTTGTATATAGCTGAAAATAAATACAGCATTCTGTACAATGCCCAATGTGCATTAAAAGCATATATTAAAATTGACAATAGATGAAAGTGTGAAATAACACGATTAAAAGCAAATTATTCAATATAAAAATACCGAAAACAAATATGGAGCTAAAAACATTCCAGTTGATACTATCAATACCTGCAAGTATCCAGTTTTCTCAAAAATATCAGAGGCTATGTCACAAATTCACATGAACTGTATCAGGATTAATAACATTTTATAATATGTTTTCATCATGATCTAGTTTAGGATATTTTCAAAAAAGATCCCTGACAAAATAGAGACTTAATCTAAACATTTTCCTTTCACTTTATGCTAAATTATCATCTTTTAAATGGGGGGGAAATAGTCCCATACATTAAAAAAAAACTCTGCTTGCAGAAATATATTTCTTGCAGAAGTAAAAAGGAATTCAACTCTGTCCCAAGTTCTTTGTGAGTCTCTTCCAGTTTAAGCTCTTCAAATTTTACGTTTTTTCCACTCTGGCTTGTCATCTGGTTCATCTTCATCTGATTCTACTTCAGCAAAAACAGTTTTTGGCTGGGTCCTAAAGAAGTATTAAAAAATAATGGTTAAATCTCAAGTGAACACATTCATGTTTGGCCTTGAAATAAGGCCAAAAAAAAGAACATTTATCACTTTGAAAATTTCAGATGCAACATTTGCAATACAATTATAAAGAAAATCTTCCCCAAAAAAACCTTTAAAAAGAAGGAAAAAAACAGATAAAAGACAACGGAAGGCTAAATGTAGTGTTATAAAAATGGTTTCTACATTTGAGGTAAGACTCCAGATTATGCATGGAGGAATAGTTAACTATTATTAAAATCACAAATCTTCAGTAGGTTATACGCCACGTATGTTCCTCTGCTGATGTAAGACTATTTTATCAGAAGTGGGGCAGTTCCCCCTCTCCCTGCAGACCAGCTTCCATTGGTCCACTGTTCTACTGTATCACATCATTCATCCCTTGGGTGGAGTAGGTGTTCCTGTTGGTTTCTGCAATAGGTTGGTGGGTGGGAGTTCCTATGGGTAATTCAAGAGTTGCTCCAGAATATCTTTTGTCAATCTCTAGAGAATGGGTGTTCAATCTCCTCGATGGATTATCACCTTGTCTTGGTGAGGGGGGTTGCGTGTTCCAATGAACCTGAGGATGTAACCACTGGAGTCATGCATTCCCGGGGCGGGAGGAGGAGAGCGTAGGGGAAGTTCCAGTCCAAACAAAATCCAAAGACCTCAACGGCGGATGAGGCGGAAGAGATAACATGGTACATGCTACAATGGCTGTGAAGGTGGAAGAAAGCTGCAACACATTGAGAAGCCACCATCATTGTGTTAAACACACCATTGATTGGGACCCTGACTCGGTGAAGACTGTGTGTTGATTGGCTGTGCACTGACCTCCACACATTAAAAAAAACCTCAAGCACAGGCATCTTCCAAGAACTTGGAAGGCCATCATACTCGGACAATGAGCGATCATGTACGTAAGTAAGTAAGTACCCCTTCGGGGTCATTTTGTGGCCCTCATGGCACCAACAAAGGTAATAAGAATTTGAGGCACTATCACCATGCCCTGGCCTCCTGAACCATATTGCCTTCTTTTTAAAATTCCTGTATTGAACAAGGCCTCTCATTTGCCTAAAATAGGCTTGTGGTGTTAGAAACATGGCAAAAATGGCCCGCCCCTCACATTCCCTAGAGGGCATTGGGTCCCTCCTCGGAGGTCGAGAAGGACGGGGTATAAATGCTTGAAATAATAAATAAGAGGGGTTTTTTTGCAGGTATGTGGCACCCTAAAGTCTCCTAGAGGGTTAATGTGTTTCCCTTAGCCTCTCATATTTGTTCACCCGTGCTCTAGAGTCTCACTGGCTCTTAATTAACAAAGACTATCCAGTCCAACCTCCTCCTGTCATAATGGACTTAAATTGGATATTAGGAATGGGAATATACAAAAACCTATTTCATAACACTTCTAACAACCATAGTTAAAATTACTGTAATTTCATGTTTTTATCATTTTTTGGTCTATGTATTGTTTATGTGTGGCACTTCACTGTGCTTTGATAGCCACCCCGAGTCCCTTTGGGGAGATGGTGGTGGGGTACAAATAAAAAATATTATTATTATTATTCACCTCACCCACAGGTTTTCTATTCTATTAGTATTCACAAACATATACACAGCCATTAATTGATATAAATGTCTTTCCACAGGAACTTCACTCTATGCATCTGATGAAGTAGACCCAGTCTACAAGAGATTATGCTACTATCTAGCCCCCCCAATTACTCTTAAAGATACATTAAGATTCCTCTGCACATCATCCTGCTTAGTTGCACTCTTGGTTGAATAATTAATTTCTTCTCCAAATCTGCTGAATATTACTTAGTTTTCAGCTGCAAAGATGACTGATGGAAATAAATATTTTGAAAAAAATGCATGCATCCCATGATATTTGTTAATAAAGTTCTAGTACACTATTTTGACAGCTGCCAGAATACAAAAACAGAGACGTGGCTTGTGGTTCAGATGATGCATGAAGAAAATCTCCATTAGAAAAATGTGACTGCACACTACAATGATAATTATTTTCATATGGACATGTAGTGGATCAAGCACAGATGGCCTACACATTGGAAATTCGACCAAAATGTCACCTGTCTATAATGTGAAGTTTAAATCAAATACTCCTTGGACATTAGAAATCTGTATTAATCTGTATTAAAACATGTTCAGCAAGTTACTTCTGTGTTCACTTCTAGGGACATTTCCCATTTCAGTCCATTCTTAGCCAATTTTCCTCTAAAAGCTTTGCTTAGAGAAACCATAAAGTACTTGCAATAAAACTGCTGCGTGCTGAGCAACAATTAGCATGTGATTTATAAAAGACAAGGCAGCATAGTTTTGTCTATGAATAACAATATTTTTATATTAGAAGGACAAAAAGTACTATGTCGGATTACAGATATTTTTGGCGTATTCTGCTCTACTTGCAAAAGCCAGGGATAAAAGGGCAACTTCCCCTTAAGAATTGCTTTTGCTAAACAAATGTGATAAGGATTGCAACCTGAACTTGCCTATTGGGGCTTTCAAACAAACTAGCTTCTAAGTGCTGTGATTAAGAAGGAAGAAAAATCACTGGAGCAATTTGACATCTAGAGCCCAATTACAAATTATCTTTGTCTGCATACTGCAAGGTCATTTCAGGCATGAAAGCAGGCTTCTGTCTGGAGGATGAAGTCTTTGTAGTTACAAAAAGCTGGTGTTACTATCTCCCTTCCCTTGTTAAGGGCAAAAGGTATGTAATCTTTGCTAGCTTTTTGTCTATTCACAATCCCAAGAACTATTTCAAATGGATGGGGCAATTAAATCATACATCAATAAACCAACCTGATTTTTAACCTCTCTACCAATGACACTAGCAGCTACAGCACAGGTAGAATGGGTGGCTAGTGCTACACAAAATTGTATCAGACAAACCAGCACAAATACCTTATTTATAATTTCAAAGTCATAACCTTCCTCATTGACAATTAAGCACAACTGTTATTATTCACTTGATATAATCTATCCAAAGAAAGCAAAAACTTGCATGAGATGAGTGATGTGACTAGTCCCCCCTATGGGGGTTGAGATGGGCAGGGTACAAATACTTGAAATAATAATAATAATAGGTAAAGAGAAGTAGACTATACATGCAGTTCTAGTTTCCAGGCAAAGGACAATATGTTGGTTTTGACCTTTAAAGTCCTACATGATTTGGGTCCATCTTACTTTCAGGATTGCCTTCTCCTGTCTGCCCCTTAGGACACTTAGGTCCTCTGGGGGACACTTACTCCAGCCAGCCAGAACCCAACTGGCGTCCATAACCCCAAGGACCTTTACATCAGCCATCCCAAGACTGTGGAATGACCTGCTGGAAGAGGTTGACAGCTAAATCTGCTGTCAGAATTCAAGATACAACTGAGGACCGATCTCTTCAGGCAGACATACCCAGTCAATTTTGAACTGTGCATTTTAACCTGCATTTTATTGGTATTGGTGTCAGTCTTTGTTGTCTGCATTGGATGTATGCATTTGTTTGTCTGTTTTATCCATTTTGGATCCCACCTTGACCCATAGGAAGAGGCAGGTTAATAATAATAATAATAAAGGAACTTTTTCCAGCTTTGCTAACACTAGGAAGAAATGATTGCTTACCTGTAACCATGTTTCTTCAAGTGGTCATCTGTGAAATTCTCACATATGGTAGTTGCTGCGCAGATGCATCAACTACCATATGTGAGCATTTCATAGAGACCACAAAGGAGAAAAGTGCAAGTCAGAATATAAAATAACTTGTTTTCCTTTTCTCTGTATGTAATTTATACAATAACTTTGGTTATTCAAAGTTTGTGATTCTCGAACTGGGAGAAGGTATTATTAGAACTCTTCTAAATCAGGGCTGTCCAACTTCTACCGGACCTGTGGCCGGAATTCCAGTTACTGATGACCTGGGGGGCCGAAGGGTCTGCCTCCGCCCCCGGCTCCGCCCCCTCCCCGGCTCCACCCCTGCCCCGCCCCCTCTCCGGCTCCGCCCAGGCTCCGCCCCTCCCTGGCTCCACCCCTGCCCCGCCCCCTCCCCGGCTCCGCCCTCTTTCCGCCTTGGTGGTGTCTGTGGAGGACACCGGGGCTTTGACTTGGAGATAGAGATGAACACCAAAATCCCAGTCTCAAGTCCCAGTCCCTGCTTTGAACTGGATTATATTGCAGTGTGGACTCAGGGCCCTTCACACAGCCACATAACTCAGAATATCCAGGCAGGAAACCCCACAAAACCTGCTTTGAACTGGATTATATTGCAGTGTGGATTCAGGGCCCTTCCACACAGCCATATAACCCAGAATACCTGCTTTGAACTGGATTATCGGAGTCCACACTCATATAATCTGGTTTAAAGCAAATAACATGGGATTTTATTCAGATGTGTGGAAAGGAAGTCAAATAAGAAGCCAGGGCGCTTCCACACAGGCCTATAACCCTGAATGATAAGGCATAATATTCATTCTGCCTCTGCTAATAATAATAATAATAATAATAATAATAATAACAACAGGTTCCTGGAGTAGGAGACCTCCATGGGCCATTCAGGGCCATCCAGTCCAATCTCCTTCTGCCATAAGGGGAAAACACAATCAAAGCATTCCTCACAGATGGCCA